>LJJS01000508.1:0-76589 GCA_001447215.1 Diaporthe aspalathi
GGGGGGGCTAGGGACCGGGTGCCCAGGACCGAACGGGGCGTGATGGTCAAGTCGGTGTCGCGGGGGACGGGGATGGGGCGGGGCGAGTGGGCTGCCGTACCTATCGGGTCGTACTTGAGCATGCTCATAGGCGGCGACGTGCGCGGGCGGGTGAACTGGTAGAAGAAGCCCGTCATGGCCATCGAGAGGAGCCGTACCGAGACGATACGGGATTTCACTGGCGGGTTAGGTCAGTCAGCCGGTCGGTCAGTGTCGCTTAGGGGGGGGACGCCGCACCTTTCTTGGCCATGGCTCTTGCTGCGGGGGGTGGGGTTGTCGTGGCCGGTGAGGATGCGAGGAAGGTTGTGGGCGCGGCGGCGGGCGAGGTTTTGATTTTGGGAGTTGGATGTATCGCTCGGTTGACGTCGGGGTGCGCGATGGTCGGCGTGCGGGATCCCTGCCAGGGTTGAACCCTTGTTTGGAGGAGCTTTATCAAATGGCTTCTGAATCCGCTCGACGGTGTCCTTGGTGCGTCTCGACACAATTGCGAGTACCTGGGTTACGATTCACAGTGACGGGCGAAGAGGTTGTCACTTATTCCTATGGGGAATTCTATGGTAATAAAGGGCTAAGTTGCCAGATTCGGACATGTTCTCTTGTCAAGTTGCCTTACTGATCATGGATAAGCAGGGGATGGCGGGCTGGCCATGGTCGACTCGCAAATGCATCGTGGAGTCTTGGGCTTTACTTCATGTAGCTGCCAGTCACGGTGGGTCCCTGACTTTAGACTTCATTTCTGCTATGGACCTAGTGAGGTGTAACATACGCTATGCTCGTCAAAGTGTCGTTACTGACAGCTGATTTCCCTTGAGGGCTGTTTTCCTATCCACATGCTGTCGCCGCCCAGAGCCATACAGCAGACTTCCACTTTCCCAATACCCGCCGGAATCCCACCCAACACAGCATGTTGACCAAAATTACCTCCGCGACCTTGAGAGTGCTCGCATTTTCCGCGCCAGACCAAGAAACATCGTGGACGCGACCGCAATCAGCTCTTCTCTGGTGTCCACCGCAGAAGCCAGGGCATGAAGCGGCTATTGATCAATTCCGCCTCCCGACGGATATTCTCGTCCTGAGGCGCCATGCGAAGAGCCTTATTGATATTTGCCCAGGTAAACTGATTCCCTCGGTCAGCGAGCCGGTCGGCCTTGGCCAGGTGGTACAGCTGGGTGGCGGACTCATAGTTGCTCGGCTCGTGCTTGAGCGGCGGCGGCGCCTGGCGGATCACGGCGTCGCGCACGAGGTCCCTAAGGCTCGAGTAGCTGGAGGGGTCGCCGCAGCCGTCGTCCCCGCCCACCGGCGTGTTATGCCTGGGTTTCGCGCCGCCGGCCCTGCTCTCCATCTCTGCCAGCCACGCCTCCGCCTCTCGCTGACCCAGCATGAAGAATAGCTCGGCCAGGACCAAGGGCGCGGGGCGCAGGTTCCCAGGTGGGAGCATGCCCCTGCTGAAAAGCCACACCAGCCCCTGCGACGCCCGCGCGTACGTGTGAGCGGCCTGGACGGGCCTCCCAAGGCTCAGGAGCTTGTCGCCTTGGCTCATCTGGCGGTTCAAGTCCTTGACGACCTGCTCGGTCCGGGGGGTCGCCATTCTCTTGCCCACTTCCGTCTTGATATTCATAGCTACCTTCGGCTTTGTGATGCCTCGGATGTCGAAATTCCTAAAACCGCGGAGTATTGAACCATATGGCTCCAGAAAATTTTCGGGTTCCAAGATCGGGACTTTCCGACCAAGGATGTGGTCGAAAGGCCCATGTACGGTGAGTGTGTGACGGGTACATTCGCCAAAGTCATAGTAGCCACTGTCCGCCCCGTTGAGCGCCTTGCAGAAGAGTGGGAGATCCCTCCGCAAGATTATAAATTCCTGCAGCTGTGGCCGGCCCTTGACGACCAGACCAAGCCTTCCGAGTGACTCGCGCGTCCGGCCCCATGGCGTGTCAGTGCTTGTTATCGAGGAGCCGACACCTCCCAGCCTCTCGATCTGATGGGTAAGGATGAAATAATCCGAGACCACTTCCATGGAGACTTCGGCCCCTATGGTAGCGAATCGCAGTCCAAGAATCGGGACCTGCGCAGCGTGGAATATGGGTCGCAGGTTGAGGGATTCGGACTTGATACAGATGAGCTGGTTCTGTGTTAACATTACCCGCCTCGCTCGTGCATACATGGTTGAATTCGGGTCTTCCAGGATGTTCAAATCTACGTCCCATGGAACCACGGCCAGGCTGCTGTGCTCCCCGATATATTTGCCATCGGTGGCCATTTCTGAAGTTGGTGGTCTTGAGAAGTCGCAGAGGACGTCGGTGAGGATCTGGTCTTGGAGTTCGTAGGGGAGAGTGCTGAACCGATCGCGACGTGCCCTTGGTCCAGATCCGGAGTTGGAGGCTTGCATCTGTCGACAGACTTCGAGGTCTTATGATTTTTGGGCGTGTGCTCTGGTGGTCTCTGAGCGCGTTTATGAGGAGGAGGAAGTGTCGATTTGCAAAGGGGAAAGTGCTTCCTGCAATTATCAGACTGGGGAGAGTCTGATGAGCCGGGAGAACAAGAGGTCAAGGTCACTTATTTCCTGCCACCTTATAAGCTTATATACCCTCACGAGAGTCGCCATATTCCGCCCTATTATGCCCCATTTCGCCCGAGTCTCTCTCATCCTAAGAAAATATTTACGATTTTGCTTCAATCACAGCATTCAATTTTGCTGTTCGTGAGCCCAGCTTGTTGTCACTAGTCTCTAGTGTGGACGACTAGGAAGTCATGAGTCGGTCTGCACCTGTGACTATAACCTTGTCCTCTGGTCTATGCAGACGCCGGCGATAAATGTGTGTCACTCACACAGGACGTTGTCTGGACGCCCATTCTGTAAAATTGTATGTAGTCGTCCCATGTCACCGCCCAGCTGGGAAATGGCGCATTGCTAGTACCTGAACTGTTATCGGCATTGTAACTATTCGTTATCAAACGCTGGGTTCTTGAGCGTTTACGACTGTGTGAAGGGACCGATCGCATTTCAAAAAAAAAAAAAAAAAAAAAAAGAGATTTGTGCCCGGATTAAGAACAAAACCAAGTAGTACCTGGAGCCGCTCATGTTGTAAATGATCGCAGGTTCTGGGCCGAGATCATTAAGCTTTGACACTGAAGCTTCAGGAAGTCATCCAAGACTTTGACAGGAACGTCTTGCAGCGGCAATAGACTTCAAGAGCACGGCAGTCGATCGATGCGAGATGCTTTCTAAGTTAGATGGGTCAGATAAGTATCCACCACACTCACGGTGTTTCTGTTTTCTATTTTCTTCTTTTTCACTTTCCACTTTCCCAGCTTCTCTCAAAGCGTTATCATTTACTTGAGAAAACTGTTTGCAGCTTGACTGCATCGAGGCGCTTGTATAGGTAATCATCGTCATGGTATGGCAGGCTGCGGTCCCTATCCGGAGGCCCAACACAAATTTATATACTTAGATACTTATGTATGAGCACGGACGGATCCTTCGGCGATTACTGTATGACATGAAGGACTGCAGTACCCCGTTTTCAGCATAGAATCTTGGGGCTGCAGCCACCTACTCACCTCGGAAGAGCCTATAAGAACAATGCACCGTCCAACACCCACTGCGGGGACGAAGTCGCGGCTGACAGCTCAGTTCCAGCCATGACCTTCCACATTATTCGCTGCGAGATGTTGCAGACTTCTGTCTCGTTCTCATCTTCAACTTAGCCGAGTCAAGTTTGTTTCCCGTCGCAGGTGAACCAGTCCGTGTCAACCCTATCAGAGGGACACCAAGGCAGCCAATACAACGTCCAAGGTTTCAAACGTTGGAAGGCTTCCCCGGACCCATTCGGTAGCAAGAGGCCCTCCAAATCGCAGCCTGATTGGGATCACCTCCGACCGTCCCTTAGGCTTTTTGAGAAACTACAAAGACAGACAATGGTTTCTTGCTTCTCCGCGGTAAGGCCAGCTGTTGTGCCGATCATCAGGAGGCTTCTCAGGGAGGATACAAATGAGCTCGATTCCGAGTCACTCACAGTACACGAGTCTCCTGTACCGGTAATAATCAAAGAGGTACCTGGAGTCCGTAAAGATGGGGCCAAGAGCCTCTCGGCTGCCAGCTTCGCAAACAACTCGGCCCCCATCCCGGCTTTCGAAAAGCTGTACCGCATAGGAGAATGGCCCACTTGGAAGCGCCTGGTTGACTCAAGATGGCCTGAATCCATATGCATGCCGAGATCTTGGGTGTTAGATAGAGTCCCTGACCCTACCCCATTCAAATCAATAGGGAGTCCAGAGGAGATCCTCGCTGCGCTGGAGATTTCATATGAGAACTGTATCTTCGAGGGACCACACAGGTCCCGGCAACCGGTTTCCGCCCTCTACAGCACATCCACTGACCGAATCGCGAAGTTTGGCTGCTGTTCTCGATGCGGGTCTACAGCTCGAGCTCTCCAGACTCGATTTCCGCTGCTAGGGTCATTTTGGCATTCTAAGGAGGTGGTGGTATGGTGCGCCGATTGGGGCAACCTTGAGGCAGATGGAGTCAACGAGTCGGTCCTTACTCAAGCTTTCCAACAATAGGTAGGAAACTCAGAACCACAGGAGCTTATTGGGCAGTTGTAGTAAGCTAACGAAGAAATTTGAAGGAGACGATAAGGCTTCGTTAGACACAGTCTGGCCAGCTACGAGGCGCAAACTTCTGTCAGATCACCACTGGCCGTTTGCTCGAGAAATACTTGACTCATGTCAAGCCTCCCATGACATTTGCCGGGGACCTCGAGAACAAGTCGTCTCATACATACCCCGGAGACTGATACCTGTTGGTTCACATCCGACGGATCTCAAACTCATCGAAACTGGTGATAGTGGCGAGAATGGAGTAGGCCTTTCAGCCTACGCCGCTCTATCCTATTGCTGGGGTACCAGTGGGAAGAATTTTAAGACCACACCTCACAATATAGCCAAGAACAAGAAGTTGCTACCTTCAAACAGCCTCCCCGATGTAAGCAGCCACGACGGTTGGTACCAAAAGGCGAGATTTCAAGACTAAAGCTTGCCACAGACACTGCTCGACGCTATAGAGACGTGCAAAGCCTTAAGCATTCCTTATCTGTGGGCCGATTCAATCTGCATCATCCAGGGCGATGATAAAGATTGGGAAGAACAAAGTGGAAAGATGCGCGATATCCACTCAAATTGTCTCCTCGCCTTAGCTGCCGAAGACACGGCGGATTGCGCTCTGGGATTTTTGCCACGAGTTGACCCGCAATACACGACAAAATTACCTTGTGGCGAAATCATGCAAATCTGGGCAACCAAATGGGGGGGAAATCCTGCCCAAATGGCACTCTCAGCACGGGGCTGGACGCTACAGGAACGAATCCTGCCCTCCCGAACCTTACGTTTCACTTCAGCCGGTCCCGTGTGGGAATGCAACCGGGTTTTCACAGATGCGCAAGAGGCCAAGGGTAGGGACTTGTGGTCTACTGTCTTTAGAGCGCTCAGGTTGGCAACAACGAGTCATCGAAACACGTATTCGAGAGGACCTCGCGACAGTCTCGACGTGAGTGAAGACGGACAAGACATAAGCTATCGAAACCTATCGAAACTCCTCACCTCGGCATCCCCCGAAGCAATGTACTACGCATGGTACACTGTAGCAGAGACTTATTCATCTCGAACCTTGACGGAGCCAACAGACAAACTCGTCGCGCTATCCGGGCTCGCAAGCCTCTTTGCTAGATCCATACTGGGAGTCGACCGCTTGTATCTTGCTGGTTTATGGAAGCACCGTCTGATTGAGGGCCTTCTTTGGCACACAGCAGAGCCCTGTGCCAAGTACTCATCATACATAGCCCCGTCTTGGTCCTGGGCGTCCATTAATGGCAAGATCTCATACTTTCGCGAACGCAATCAGTTCCTGTTCGATAGCCATGTCGGAATCGAAGAAGCGGTCTGCAATAACTCATCGGCAGATCCCACAGGAAGCGTCTCTGGGGGTTACATCCTACTGGTTGGCGAGGTCGTGCCAGCCCATCTCTTGGTCCTTGAAAGTTCTTCGACAACGCAACTTGACAGTGGCTCCGAGACTCCTAGCCAAGGCATTCCCTTGTCAAGATACCATGGAGGAGCCGGTACTTTCCGGAGAGCCTATGAAGACCAGCTCGTCTTTGTCTATCCTTTCGGCACCCCTGCCAATCGTCACTGGGAAGCACTATGTGACCAAAGAATGCCCCTCGCAACAGAATGTGAACTAAACCAAAATTGCGAGGAGGATTTCCAATGCAGGTCACAGAGAAGACGTGAATACTATTGTCTCAGCATTGGAAGGATGCTCGAGGACTACGCAGGCGGCGGTCGGTTTCGCCACTGGTGGTTGCTCCTTGAAGCAGCGTCGCCCAGAAGGCAAGTGTACAAGCGGATTGGTATTGGTTATTTTCATTGGAGAACCCCCAGATCTCTTCTTGTATGCAACCGTGGAGACGGTTACGATCATATAGGCTCAGCGTTTTATTCCACAGCACATGTGGATGGTTGGGGCAAATTCATATGTGGGGTTGGGTTTCTATTGGCATATGAATTGTCAGTCATCAACACGATGCTAATCTTCGATATCTTATATGTAAGCATTTCCACTCCTTGATCAGCAATGTCTTAGAGCAGTACGATAGTGTCACCGGCTAACTGGTTTGGAAGAGAACCAACCAGCCGTACAGCAAGTCCTCGTACACATCCTTTGCCAGCAATCCTCATCTAATATCATTTGGACATTGAGCGTGTGCGATTAAATTCACATGGCACATGCGTGATCTGGATTCTCCCAGCCGATCTCCAGTCTCAAGAGCTGCTGTACAGACTGCATATCCTACCAACTTGCCGTAGCCTCGGCCGCATCATCTGTCCCATCGGTAATAGGCGAATCATTCTATCTTCGGCAGTAATATGGCATCTCTCCCTCTCTTTATGACATCTTCCAGCATCTCGATCCGATCCTGGCCCCAGAAAGGCTCCCCTCTGTACACATAGACCGGGGCACCAAAGTGCCGCTCGTCCTCAGCTTCCTTTGTCAACGCTCTCTCCTTGGCCCCCAACCCATCCTCTGTTTCCGCCCTCTTCAGCAGCCTCGTACCATCAAGACCAGCGGTATCCGCAACCTTGCGAATCGTTTCCGGGTCGGCAATATCCCCCTCATTTGCCCACACAGTCTCGAGGCCCTTCCTCGCGAACTCCTGCACCGCATCACTGTCATAGCCATCCTCTTCTATGGCGGCCAGCAAGACCCTGTGGGCGAGGGACGGGTCTGCCGGGTAGAACTTGGGGAACTTGACGAGGGGTATGTCCCTTATGGCGCGCCAGCGCTCCATCTCGAGCAGCCTGTATGCTTGCCTCTGCGGGGCGCGTTGCTTGACGGGCAGCCCGCCGGAGATGGAGAATATGTGGAGGAGGTCAATGGGCTTGTAGATGATCTGGGCGTTGTGCTGCTGTGCGAGGGTTTTCAGGCGTTGGCTGCCGATGTAGGACCATAGCGAGATGAAGGAGAAGTAATACTCGATGACTGGGCGGGACACCATGCTGTACGTGTGGAGCGAATAGCTGTGAGAGAGAGGAAATGGGGATGCTTCTTGGGTATCAAGATATCTATCCAGACTGCAATGGGGAATTGCCCTGTTTATAGGTACACATTCATAGCTGTGCTGGGGTGAAGAGGGGCAGTATGTGGGTTCCAAGTTGCCGCATTCACAGCTCATTGATGGCGTGATCACGACAATTACCGCACTCATGCCGTATAATATTTTTCATCGCAGACATCTTGAAGGGATCAGGAGTGGAGTTCTCATCAACCATTGATTCAAATAGCTATGCCAGGGACTTCCCCCATGTTCACCTCAAGCATGTGGAGACCTGGGCTACAGACATCTTGTGAAGCCTTTCAGTGGCTCATACAATGTCTCAAAAATGACGCCAGCCGCTGGAACATATACACTGCATCATGTTTTTCCACATGAATACCTGAATATACAATCAGTCCGTAATCGCCATGAGCGGCGATCTAATCTTTCCAAGAGTTTGTTCGGAATGAGCTACCTCAACGCCTGGCCGCGGCCCTTGCAGCAGCCTCTTGCCACCACTTGATCCTTTTTCTCACAAATTCCCAGAACTCTTCCCCCCACGCTGGGTCGTACTTGGGCAATACTCTCCCCATGGTCCCTTCAGCCGGTTCTCCAGCAAGGGCTCGGTAGGCTTCAAAGTGTTCTTCGAAATCCGGCATCAGGGTCCAGAATGGTGCTCCCTCCCCCTTTAGTTCTAGTCTATCCTGCTCCCATTTATACATCTTATCCTGTGGGGGAAGCTTTGCGTGGCCAGCCAGGACCCGTGCGGCCGCCACGGCCTGCCACTCGTAGATGCGGATGCCAAAGCCGCCGGTGACCTGAAAGCCACAAGTCAACATTGACTTATGCTCGTGTACGAGGGATCAGGGAAGAAGGGGCACTCACCATGCCAATGAAGACCAGATTAGGATTGTCAATTTTGAAGACATGTTGATACAACCCGGGTATCCTCTTGTTCACGCCTTTCAGGTCCGGCAGGAAGGGTACGCTGAAGTCGTACCCGGTGGCGAACAACACCACATCGACATCGTCAACTGATGACCCGTCGGAGAACGTGATGCGTTCAGATTCAGGACTAAATGACTCTATTTGCTGTTTGATCAGGATATCGGGATGCGTGAAGGCTGCTTCCGTGAACAGCGGATTGGGTTTCCGTAAGGATGAGATGACGGGCAGCTTGGAGACTCGTCGGATATCGTGAACCGCGTCGAAAGCCGAGATTGATCCGCCGACTACAACAACCCTCTGGCGCGACCTTGTTAACATGAGGCTCGGAGCTATTGGACCATTGTTCCTCACCTTATCTCTGTATTTCTTCACATCTCGGTAGTGCTTGCTATGTTGTATTCGTCCGGGGAACCTCTCATCAAATTCCAGCAAGCCCGGAATGTCTGGCACGTACGGCAGGTAGAAGTGGCCAGATGCAACAGCCAGAGCATCAAATCTTTCTTGCCACCAGTAGTCCCTTCCCTTGGCCGGCTGCTCTTTTCGCAAGGTGAGAACCCACTCTGCTCTGCTTTGGTCGTACACAGCCAGCTCAACAGTGGTATTGAACTGGATGAGGTCGCGAGAGTTTCCCCTAATAAACACGGCCTCGATCCATTCCCGTATCAGCTCACGATGGCGAAAAGGAGATTCGGGGCCATACTGAGCCAACGACCGCTCCGAGACTATGTTTTGTATGGGCTCTTGTGAGAAGCACATTATGCCAGGGGGTAGATTGCTGTGTAGGTGCTCGTGTGCCCCCGAGTCCCAGTATCTGGCTTGGTGGGAGTTGGCCGTCTCATCGCGAGGAGTCTCACAGGGGAAGAAGGCCGGTATTTGTGGTGGTTTCAATGCCCTCTGTTCCACAAGCTCTCTGAGCGACGGTATTCCTGGCTGCAGGTCAGGGTAGTAGAGCCTATCGTGAAGTATCAGAACGTTGGCGTTTCCAAAGTCTCATGACTGAACCGGCGTGGCAGCGTACCAAGTTCCTCCTACAGCGTTGCGCCGTTCGAATGCGCGAATCGTCTCGAAGGCCTGTTCCTTGACAAGAGCATCGGTAGCGATTGCGCCTGCAGGGCCAGCGCCAATCACGGCCACGCGGCGTTTCGGTCCCGCCATGTGGTGGTCAATTGTGAAGTGTGATCCATGTCAAAGTCGCGGCGTGTCACAAAAGCTAACAACATTGATACCGCCAAGCCGTTTCCCACCAGTACCAATACGCCCGAACTTGGTATACTGTGCCCAGTGCTTTTCAAATCCCGAATGTGGATTTATATGCTGATTATCTGAATCATATGTGGAAACTTTGATAGGGGTGGGGAAACTAGGCAATGAGATCACTTTCGGCGCCGAAGGCGCCATTGCAAGCTAGACATATCTTGCACACGCCCGATGTAGCACCCGGAGACCCGCGTTTGATGACCCAACAAGCAGTAGATTCTGTAGTAAACCATGTAAGTCCTGCAGACACGTCGGGGCATTTTGAATTAAACATGAGAACGTGGTGGTCTTATGACTACTGTTTAGTTAGATATTGGAGAAGATGATACAGTGGGAGAGATGGTATTTCGCCAACTTTGCATTTACAATTAGGGGTCCGTAATGAGAGCGAATGCATACAGATTCATCCCTGATTCCTGTGTACTTATTGGATCTTCCAAGATGACGATCTGTACAATAGTGGCCAATATCTCGCCGATACGATTTAGAGGACATATCTGAAATATGAGTTCTCCTTATCCGTTAAATCCTTGAAAGCCAATCTATCTCGCTCACTTTCATCCAGGCCCAGTGCGTCCCGCCTACTGTTCTCCCGGTGAAGAATGTAGTAGAGTACCGAGGCAGAGAAAATGGTAATACAGTAACTAGCCGTTTTCTGTTAAAAAAGTCCCTCAGGGTGGTAAATGCTGTTGTACATACCATATGGTCAATCCTGTCCACAGCTCGGGGTAGTGCTGGCTCTTAGTCTGACTCTTCACCATCTGGGGCCCAATGATGTTGCCAACACAGTAAGCGACGAAGACAGCGGATGCCGTAAAGCTCTTCTTCGTCTCGCCGGCCACGTTACCAGCCGCGAGGGCAATTGTCAAACCGACGACCGGGCCGAAGAAGCCGATGATCGAGTAGCCCACCACGGGGGCAGCTGGGCGGTATCCCCACTCGGACTTCCAGATTATAATGAATCCTGCGATGACCGGCAGACAGCAGGTGATCAGAAGTGGAATGCGGATGTTCCGGTGAGAGCATATCCAGCCTGTTAGAGTAATGCCAATTGCACTGATCGCGCCAAGTGGGAACTGGAACAGTATACTCTCCAGGGAAGAGTAGCCAAATGTCGACACTATGAGTGGCCCAAACCCAGAGACAGCTCCGTTCACCGTGTATCTGGAGCAGCGCTTAGCCTCAAGGTCCGAAGGGCAAATAAGAAAGTAGGGATGGTTGTAGGCAACTCACGCAGCAGCCATCATCACCACAAGCAGCCAGATCTTTGCATCTAACAATGCCTCTTTGACTTGGGAGCTTTTGATGGTCTGGTTTCTGACGCCAGTCTGGCCCTTCCTCAGCCTCTCAATCGCAACGACCCGCTCTTCGGCAGTCAAGAACCATGCGTCTAGCGGAGAGTTCGGCAAAGCAAAACACCATAGTCCGAACAGGAAAGTCAGTGCGCCGGCAAAGACGTAGAGATATTGCCACGGCTTGAGAGAACCTTCTATCTGCGCAAAGCCGTAGTTGAGACCGCCTCCGATGAGGGTAAACCAGCCCGTGCCAGAAAACCACCAGCTTTGCCGCAGGGCCTGTTCGGACTGCGTGTAATAGCCACTGACCGTGATCATGAAGGCGGTAGGAACTATCGACTCGGTAAAACCTGCAGGCAACTTGTCAGCTCCGACGGCCAGGTAGTTCAGTAGTTGGAGTAGGTGATCCATGGGATGTCTCTGTGGCCGTACCGAGAAAGAACCGCTGCACCAGGAGACCCTGCCAGATCGTCACCCCGGCAGTGGCGGCACAGATCACGGCCCAGAGCATGACGGCAGGACCGAGTATATATCGGTTGTTGAAGCGCTGCAGGATGTACGTCATGGGGTATGACCCGACCAGCTGGCCAAAGTAGAAGATGGACGTGGCCCAGCTGAGCCTCGTTGTGTCCACCTTGGGTGGGGTGACCGACGCATCCGTCACTGAGAGGTGAAGGCCAGTCGTCATGCCGAAGAGCGCCGCGCTGCCCAATATAGCCTTGTCGTAGTAGACCAGACCATATCCTCCACGATGGTGTTAGCATGGCTCTCTGAGTCGTGTTCGAGACCAATCTCGGCGGGCTCACCGATGACCATGGCTGGCATGAGAAAGAGGTCGATCTTCCTCAGGACTTTTCTCTCCACACTGGGGTCGATTGATCTCCCTTCCTCCCCGACCAATTCCAGCGCCGGCGTCGCGATGCTGGCTACCTCCTTCAACGTCCCGGAGTCGACCGCCGCGGCGATGCCGTCCCGGACTGGTGATGCCGCCATGATAGAAAATTTGAACAAAGCTAGTGTTGATTGGCTAGTGGCCTTCACTCGATTTTTTCGAGGTCAATGCCGGTATTGAGCAAGGCTTGTCGGCAGATCCGCTACGAGGTCCCTCAATAACAACGACCGAGACCGGGCTCTCTGCGTGTTTGGTCCTGAGAAGAGCTGCGGCGAAAGTTGTAGTGGTTGCGAGCCGGGGGGGAGATCGTCGACGGTTTCTTAGCAAATCGGCCAAGGAGACAGCGCGTGGACCCCCAAGAGCCACTAACAATCGCCTATATTGGCAGCGAACTTGTTTGTCGCTTGAATTGCCCTGAGACCTCAGTATCCCGATATAATGCTGTTCACAGTCCTAAGTCTCCTGAAATGGCATGTACTAAATATCCACCACGCGAAATGTGGATCTTTACAGCGATGGTGTATTACCTGGGTGCCTGTCACGTCTTCACTAGCTTCCTGCCTGTAGTCTGGATTATCCAGCACCCTACTTTAGGATCAAATCCCGACGGTCTGGTACCAAGCCTGTTAGTAGTATCTGATAGTTAGTGACTCTCAATGAATCCCAATGGAACCGGTCCCAAGGAAGAAAATGCCCACCCCCCGGCTCGAGATCCTTTGACCGGCATAAGATAACACAGCTTGAGGTGGAGAAATGGCGATATTTCAACGTCGCATCACCTCATACATGATACCTGGTGTTATTGCCTGATGAATTTTACAGATAAAATTCCTCCCTTATAATTAGTAGCGGCGTTGAGTGACAGTTTCTGGCGTTTTTAGACCTCTACTGATTGTACTGTGCTAAGTATTGTGATCGAATTCTTACCTTTAGAACCATGCCAACAACCACAGAGACTGTCACATTGCCATATGTCCAAGTCCCAGAGACGTCAGAGAACCTGGACTGGGCAGCGCTCTCCACTTTAGACCTCTCCAAGTTTGACCAACCAGGTGGGAAGCAGGAGCTGGCAGCGACGCTGGCCGAAGCCTTGGAAAATATAGGCAGGTCCCAACTCAAGACACATTTAGATCCGGTCACACGCCTGAACTCAGAAGCCCCCATGCGGCCCAATTCTAATTGTCACGCCAGGGTTCTTCTACGTCTCCAACCACGGCCTCACCCCGGCCGAGATCGACACACAGTTCGCCCTCGCGCACTCTGTCCTCTCCCTCCCGGACTCGTCCAAGGCGCCCTACCGCGCGGCGCTCGAGCAGGGCGACTACAACGGCTGGAAGCCCGCTGGGACACGTAACCTCATCCCTGGCGTCAAGGACAACTTCGAGATCTACAACATTCCCAAGTTTATCCCCACGCACTCGAGTCGCCCCCACCCCGACGTTGTGGGGCAGCACTGGGACACGATCAGAGACTTCTCGGTGCGCGTCCACGAGAAGATCGTCAAGAAGCTGCTCGTCGTGTTTGCTGTGGTCCTGGGCCTCGAGGATGAGGAGTGGTTTCTTAGGAGGCACCGGTATGAGGAGGAGAGCGGGGATCACCTGCGGTACATGAAGTACCACGCCAGGAGCGAGGAGGAGAACCAGAGGCTGGGCGGTGTTTGGCTCAAGGGGTATGTCTGTTCCGATGCCATAAGAGACCGTTCCGGCTCTTGACGAGAAGCTAAGAGGGGTTCTCCTGGTAGACATTCCGACATGGGAAGCTTGACACTCCTGTTCCGCAAGCCGGTCGCAGCGCTGCAGGTTTTGACCAAAGACGGAGCGTGGAAATGGGTCAAGCCGCAGCAGGATGCATTGACAGTTAACATTGCCGATGCGCTTCAATTCCTCACGGGTAGGTTAAGGAAGCCACAGCGGTGCCAAAGACGAACTCGCAAATGAATAATAATAATGTACCGCAGGTGGCTACCTCAAGTCGAGTATACACAGGGTCGTTGCACCGCCGAAGGATCAAGCTCACATCAACCGCCTTGGAGTGCTCTACATGGTAAGGATAGAGGACGACACGGATCTGGTCCCAATTAAGGAGTCGCCAGTGCTTCAGGCGCGTGGGCTGCTGGGTGACAAGATCCTGGGCAGCGATGGTAAGCCTGTAAAGGCCGGCGACTGGGTAAGGAACAGGGTTATCAAGAACCTTGGCAAGGCAGCGGATGAGAAAGGTGGTGATAATGAGGTTTCAGACGTAGAGATTGTCAAGGGTGTGAAGGTGAAATATTTCAACTAAGGACTTAGTAGCTGCCGAATGGTTGATTTGTAACATGCACCACCGGAGTTTCTTTAAGATAAATTATCTCTTTTTTGAGCTTCTGAAGGAGGGCGCCGTTGAAGTTGAGGGCATTCTTCGGAATGAATGGGCTGCCCATGTTGGACGGTGGCAGGGTGGATTGTTTTTTTGGTGAGGAATGATGAACAGGGCAGAGGGTAAGAACATCTCATGGAAGTGGTGACCAAGAGGTTCTTGATGCGTTGGGATAGCTACGGGAGATGAAAGGATTCTATCCTCCGCTTTGTATCTTCAAGTTGAATCCCTCCTACGATCGCATAGGCTGATATGCAAAGTACCTACTTAAGTACTTTGCCCGCTCCCCGCTGCCTCACCTTTCCACTTCTGGGTTAAATAGGTGGGCTTGCGTTTGCGGTGAGTCCCGAGCTGTTGTTTCTTTGACCTCTCAAAGTCACCATTACCCATATAGGGCTCGAGGCGTCTCCGCAGGCTCATTTCCCTCTGTCGAAGACCAATCAGTCGGTTTTGAATTATTGAGACTCTAGGCATGCCCATATCAACCCGTCTCACTATGGCCCAATCATAAACCTGCTCTTGTGAGTAGAAACCGAGCCCTCACCCAAGAACTCCTTCCGAAGCCCCGAAATTTTCCATGCGTCTTAGACTGATCGTCATCCTAATGGCTACACAGATTGAAAACAACACGAGTATTCCAGTCTGAAGCCCGATCAAAACAGCTCTCCAGGTGATGTTCCTATCAGCGAACCAAAATGCCAGCCCAAACAGGAATGCGAGGATCGACCAGTCCAGGAGGATAACAGGAGTCCACAGGAGCCAATAATCCCTCGTTGACAGGGAATCGACCGTTTCAAACCAGAAAATGAGCATTACGGATAGTATGATGGACACAACTGCAGCAATCGCGCAACTGGTGAAAAGGGCCTCGGATGCGTGGCAGAGCAGAGTGGAGCTCGGATGGAAATCGGAAAATTGCAGAGCGCCGACAGAGCTGCCCGCTGTCAGCGCCGACACAATGTTTAATATGGGGAGGATATTGAGGAGGCGTTTGAATATGGTCCGGCGTCTGTCGTCAATATATGACACTGATGCTAAACTATAATTAGCAACTTCCAGTACTCCTTGAGTTGGTGTTTGCTTACTTTGAGGGCCTGCTTTAGATGAGGATGGATTCGGTAATTGAGGAGAGTGCATGGTGACAATGTGGTTATCGGCTGCCCTCCCTTCGTCATTTGAGACAAAGCTTCTCATATTTCCCAACGACAAAACTCCTGCTCGTATGTTTCGGGTCCCTTCTGTGTCTAACTGGCATCCCATTTAGGCCCCTAGAATTGAACCTTCGTTCGAATGAGTGTTGACGAAAGGAACCTTTCAGCATTAGAAATATCGAGGAATATTTTGCGTGGACCGCCTTTATTTACAAGAACCGTGGTACGAGATCGAGATGATCTCTGCTCGTTGAGGGAGGCGTCAGTAGCCCAATAACTATCGGAAGCGAAGTTCTATTTTTATGACTCCACGATAAGTTAGAATGGTAGTGAGAAGCTGGCCCCCAACCAATCAGCCTCAAAGAGAGAAGAGTCTCTTCTTTTTGTGTCACCAACATCTCCGATTGCATCACACAACATTAGTGCCTTGGGGGCTGTCGACTTCGGCTAGTGACAAATATGTGGTACATGAGGCGGTAGAAAGGGCTGTGGGGTCACCACCATGGGGTTCTTCTTAACCAGATATTAACTAGAGGTATTTGTGGCTCGAATCACAAATACAGCTATCTGATTAAGAATCGACCAAATTTTCAGAGCAGTAGTGCCCGAAAAAGAGAATCTTCGGTCCTCCTAGTACCCTGGAACAAGTCATATTTAGAATAAAACAATAGGTGATAATGTTAGATAGGTCACCAACCGGTACGGGGGCCACACAAACCATTAACTCACGCAAGGTCTGAAATATGACCTGAAGCTGGCTTCCTAAGACACTCATCATCCCCGGTCCACACGGTTTGGCCATCCCCAAGCATGGCCCACAGGTCCCTGGCGGACAGACCCATGCAGAGCTTGGGATAAAATTCCGAAAGCAGCGCGTCCGCAGACACGCGGAAGAAGCCAGGATACTCGCCGTCTGTGGGTGGCTCGCTGACATCCACAGCGACCAAATGAGGAGGAAGGGCACCAGCGCTCTCGGAGGAGGATGACCGCGTCCTGTCGCCGAGCACCGAGTTGACGACCTCCTCGTCAACGAGCAGCAGCACGGCCAGGTCCAGTCCGGCCGCGACGCCGCCCATCGCTCGGGCATTATGGAAGTGCCTGCATCGACGGGTCAGCCCATGTAGGGGTTCCGGCCCGGACCGGACCATGATGACAAACAAACCTTAATAACGAATGACATGGTGGCGAACCTACCTCCTTGCCTCGGCGTGGCCAACGCCGGCCAGCCTTGGATCCTCAATCATCTTGAACTCAAGAGACTCCCTGGCCCTCTGCAACCCTTCACCCAGCTCCTGGTCAAGCTGCTCGTCGCATAGCGCGTCCAGCCTCGCTTGAAAGGCCTCCCAGCGCGGCTCAGACGCGTAATACGTGCGCACCAGCAGAAAGCCCCACGGAGGGAAGTTCTTTTCTTGGAGCGCCTGGATCAGGGGCGAGGGCCGCAGCTCGGAACCTGAGCCTGGGCCTGGGCGAAGGCCCAGCGATGCGGTCTTCTCGTTGCGTGATTGCATATACCGTGTGAGCTCCTCGTGCGGGAGCCGCGACAGTATGTCAAACGTGGGCGTCATGGCTTGCTCGGCCGACCAGCCAGCAGGTATGTAGGAAGGTAGCTCGGCCAATTGGCCCCTGCCGGTCTTGAGAGCCTGGCGCACTGTGTCGGCGCACTTTCCCGCTGCCCAAAGCCGTTGGTTCTGTGTGTTTTGTAAGGGACACGAGGAGGTGGACGAGGAAGACAACATGAGGGCGCAGGCGGCAACACGGGGGTGGAGCGAGGCCCGAAGGAGGGTGGCTGGCTGCCTATTGCATAGAAGCAACGTACCTCAAGAGACAAATTCTCAACGAGCCTCATGTCAAGACCCCTCGCCTGCTCGATGGTCCAGCCAGGGGGCACAAACGAGGGCGGCGTAGGCTGCTTCGCGGGGCCTGCCGGCTGGGCTTTGTTGAGCTTCTGCAGCTTTGCGTACTCTGGAGAGAAGGCATGTCGCCTCACTGCCTGCTTCAAGGCTGTTCGTTCCTGCGCATATACCGCAGTCAGTGTCAGTTCGTGATGTGGGCTGATCATCCAACAAGATCGAGGCTGTGGCGACGCTCGAGATAATTGTAGCTAAAGCACTACGGTAGGCTTACATCCTCAGGCACCTGGACGAAGTCCTCGGCAGAGATGGTGTTGAGGCGCTCACTGCTCCAGCCGGGAGGGAATTCAATCTTTCCCATGGCTGATGAGCGTCGAGCGCATAAAACAAGAGGAGACAGCGGGAACGTTGTATCACGGGCAAGACAGAAGAAGCACAAAGGTTGACGGTAATTTACCCTGGGCGATGTAGTCTATCCCTGTCCTAAATTCCCCAGGCTGCCACAGCCCCACGACCAGTGATGAACCGCCAATTCAGGTATTCTAAGTACCCAGTGAAATTGAGAGATGAAGAAATAAAGTACTACACCAAAGGGGTAATATATCTACATATATACTACTCAATCCGGTATTTAGACTATATTGCGCAACTGAATGCAACGGTTGCCACCACTGGCCAATGCAATAAAGAAGCATATGCTCGGCTGGCCACGGTGTGTGCTTAGTCATCAGACCGATTTGCAATTAAAGAACAATTAGTTAGTTTTATTCTCAATCCGGTCACGAATCTCTCTTTTTTTTTAAAAAAAAAAATGAAATGCGAGCGGTCCCTTTACACAGTCGTAAACATTCAAGGACCCATTTGTAGTTGGGTCGGTGATAACCAGCGAATACTCGGTGCTGTATGTTCTCAACTTTTTGCCCCATCTGAATGTGAAGCGGATGATCCTAGATTGTACTGACCCCTGATCTGGGTCATCTGCTCATTGACATGACTTCTTAAGGGTTTGAACAGCTCCAGTATTCAGAAAGCTGAATGATATCGCTGCTCTCGGCAAGTATGCTGACGATCTTGTGCATCCTGACGGCGCCTCTCGGAATTGTGACTTCCAACCAGTATCGTTAGTAGCACAGTACGTAAATGCGGCAACATTGACTCAAGTGCTTGCACAGAGTAGCCCTGCAGAATGCTTGGGCGTTGGAAGGGAGGGCTCGGAGGGTTCAGCATCACATCGAGTACATTTTTGACCTAACAAAGCTCTGATATTCTCTCATGATACCGCAGAACGAAATCAGCATCCCTAGTAACGGGTTGCTCTCGTTGCAGCAGCTGGAACTGGAACGATTAGTCTAGGCTTCATTTTCATAGGCCAGATCTTGGGCGTCGTGGGAGGTGGGATGGTTGAAAGCTAGACTTGAGAGACAACTCGTTTGTATCACCCACCTGGTTGCCTAGGTACTTTAGGTGGAGACTCGGATATCTCTCAAGATGTGTGTCAGGACAGAAAGAAAGTTGTTGAAGAAATACATGATGAGAGAAGTGGACAAGTTCAAATGTATGATTAAAAGCATAAAAGTAGTCTGATAATTAGCACAATGGCAGCAAGTGGATGATGGCCAACGGCATGTTCCAGATGCGGCGCTTACAGGCGCTGTGTCACGCAGCGGCATTTATAGGAGCGACCAGCTTATCTGGGCTGAGCAGGGGGCAGCCCTGCGAGGGTTTTTTATCTCCTGACCTAATACTACCTCTTCTACTTGAATTCAGCTTGGTGTAGGGCTCTGCCTCCCTTGATCCAAGCAGTCGGCCCTCCCATTAGTTTCGAACCTTTTGTTCACAAAAAGACGCAAGCCTGCGAGGACAGATCGACGACGATGGCTCTCGGTGGGCAGAGGGCGCTGTTGACGTCGGCCAGGGCAGCGGCCCCGGTTTTGTCGAGCCGCTGCTGGGCTTCATTGGCCCGTGGCAAACTTACACTGAAGGGTAACGTCTCGTCTCTCTGCTGTTGTGACCTGAGCTCAACCAATCTTGCCTCTTCCCTTCAGCCCACACTCTAATGCTCCTGCAACCTGTCTGTCACGACTCACCACCCTGTCTGTCCTCTGGGCAGATCTACCGATCTCCCACCGTCACAGTAACAGCCGTCACTGTCACCTCGATGGATGGTCAATGCACGATCTGCCGCTATTTTGGGGGTTACAGATGTGCTGTCGGCCGGGTCCTTGGAACCCGGTCGGTAATGGCGATGGCCTCGAGTGAGGCTGACTTTGGGCTGGCTGGCTTCTGGCCGCCCCAAAGCTCTGGGCCGACCCTTCATCCTGTCTCGCAGCCTCCCGCACCGCACATCCCCGTCCCCATCCCTCGCCCCCGATGTCGGCCGGGTCAGGCCGGCCGGGGCAAGCAGCAGGCCAACAGGCTAAGCAGCCCCAGGTGCAATGTGCACATGGCCTACACTACAGGAGGTGCGCGTGGGACACCAGAAGGAAGAGACATAGTCGCCCCACCAAAGACGCGGCGATATCTAGTCTATCCAATCGACCAGTCACTTCGGTACTTCTTGTCGTGTCCGCATGCATGCGAGATTTATTCTGGTTCTACCCCACGAGATCTGATCAAGTTCTTTCCGGGGTCTGTTTGGGCCTGCGCGCATTTCTGTCTTGCCCTGACATGGTCTTGAAACTCTCCATTTATTCTTCCTCGGCTGCTTGGCTAAATACATGCACCCAATTCTTTGCTGCTTGACTCATCCCAATATCCATCGCAACTTTTGGCCTTACCTCCACTACAGGCGTCATCCATTCTGCCCTCACTTTTACCAGCCATATAGGTGTGCCTCTGACAGGATATCTAACCTCGCATATCGCTTTCTTTCCTACAGCATCACCAGCGCCGACCCTCCTGACCACCACTGTGAGCCTTCCTCACCGGCTGCAGCCTCACACACTCACCCGTCGCACAATGGCGTCGACCGCGGCAGGCAGGCTGAATATCAACAACATCAACCCTCACGTCAGGGAGGCCAAGTACGCCGTCCGGGGCGAGCTCGCCGTCAAGTCTGAGGAGTATCGTGCAAGGCTCGCTAAGGGCGACACCGATCTCCCTTTCAAGCAGGTCATCTCCGCCAACATCGGCAACCCCCAGCAGCTCGACCAGAAGCCCATCACCTTCTTCAGGCAGGTCCTGAGTCTGCTCGAGAACCCCTTGCTCCTGCAGCACGAGGATGTCCTCCTCAACCAGCTCAACTACAAGTCCGATGTCATCGAGAGGGCCAGGTGGCTGCTGAGCAAGGTTGGCTCCGTTGGGGCATACAGCGCCAGCAACGGCGTCCCCGCCATCAGGCAGAGCATTGCCGACTTCCTTGAGAGTGAGTCTCCCCGCGGGCCTTGCAAAAGACAAGGCGTGATTGCAGGACCGAGTTACCAGCGGCTGGGGCTGTTTTGAACGGGGCTGACCTGCTGCAGGGCGAGACGGCTTCCCAGCCAATGAGGCCGACATCTACCTCTCGGGCGGCGCCTCGTCCGGCGTCAACACGCTCCTGCACGTCATCTGCGAGGGCCCCAAGACGGGCGTCTTGGTGCCAATCCCCCAGTATCCGCTGTACACGGCTTCCCTGGCCGTCCTGAACGCCACGTGCGTCCCCTACTACCTCGACGAGTCCCAGAACTGGGGCACCGACGTGTCGGCCATCAAGAAGGCCTGCACCGACGCAAAGGCCCAGGGCACCGACGTCCGCGCCATCGTCATCATCAACCCGGGCAACCCCACCGGGGCCAGCCTGTCCGAGGCCGACATCCGCAGCGTCATCGACTTCGCGCGCGAGGAGAAGCTGGTCATCATGGCCGACGAGGTGTACCAGACCAACGTGTTCATCGGCGAGTTCGTCTCCTTCAAGAAGGTCCTCAGGACGCTGCAGAAGGAGAGCCCCGGCAGGTACGACGCCGTCGAGCTCGCCTCGCTGCAGTCCGTCTCCAAGGGCATGGTGGGCGAGTGCGGCCACCGCGGCGGCTACTTCGAGCTGGTGGGCTTCGACCCAAAGGTCCAGGCCGAGATCTACAAGTTCGTCTCCATCACCCTGTGCGCCCCCGTCATCGGCCAGTGCCTGGTCGAGCTCATGGTCAACCCGCCCCGCCCCGGCGACCCGAGCTACGAGCTGTACGACAAGGAGTACAACGCCACCTTCAACCGGCTCAAGGACCGCGCCTACGCCCTGTGGCAGGCCTTCAAGAAGATGGAGGGCGTCGAGTGCGGCGAGCCCCAGGGCAGCATGTACCTCTTCCCCACCATCAAGCTCCCTGCCAAGGCCATCGAGGCCGCCAAGGCAGAGGGCCGCGCCCCCGATGAGTTCTACTGCCTGAGGCTGCTCGAGGCCACGGGCGTCTGTCTTGTCGCCGGCAGCGGGTTCGGCCAGAAGGAGGGCACGCTGCACTTCCGCACCACTTTCCTTGCCCCGGGAACCGAGTGGGTCGGTTCGATTGTCAAGTTCCACGAGGAGTTTATGGACAAGTACAGGTAGATACCTAGACAGCCACATCAGGGGGGAAAGAGGAAATTGAAAAGAGGAAATCGAAGAGGAGAATCAGCGTCTCCGCTCATTGAGTCAAACAGTGTGGATTTGGACACGATATGGCATGGCGTTTGCCGTTGGTTTCGAACAGGCGATTGTTTTTCTCCACTTAGATGAGTTCATGACACGGACAATTGAAGCGTGACACGCACAAGACTCCCACCTCAGTCCGCAGCTCTTGCCTGTATGCCCCACAAGCCATTCCATTTGAGTCTAGGTATCATACATACAGTGTGGCTTGGGCAAGGCCCAGCAACTCATCATGCGCCCCCGCCTTCCCCAAGTCTATGGTTGCGACTCGACGCGCGTCTATGCCCTCTCGCTTCCACGGAGCCTCACGGCCTGGCCGTACTTTTGCAGTTTGGTGATCAGCTGGTCGCCCTGGCGCACGACGTCCTGGTACTGCTTGTTCTTGTCGTCAGGCCGGTTCGTCTCGATGACGCCCTTGCCCGACACCCGGTCAATGGTGCACGGGATGCGGCCTCCCGCGACAAACTTGGCGAGATCCCTGGATCAATGTCAGTTGACGAATGCTGTCATAGAGCCAATGGATACGGGGTGGAGGACAAATTTTCAGTGGAATGGTGAGTAGATCTTGAGACGAGGGGGGCAACGAACCTGTCCAAGAAGTCCACCGTGACGCCAAACTGGTTGGCCATGCTCTCCAGCCCGACGACCCGGTAGCTCTGCAGAAGCTGCTGGTACGCGCGCAGACGCATCTCGCGGATGAACCAATTCTTGTGCTCGTGCAGATACCGGTCCTGGGTGAGGAACTGCTCCTCGACCAGCGCCAGCGACTGGAAGAAGGTCTTGTAGCGGCCGCTGTACAGGCTGCTGACCAGCTTGGCAAGCGGCGAGAAGTCCACCGCCATCTCGGCCTCGGGGTGGTCGCTGCTGGAGCCGAGCGTCGTGAGGTTGACGACCGTCTTCTTGGCCGCCGTTTGTGCCTGGCTGGCATTGCTGTCCTCGTTGACGGGGTCGTCCGCGCCGGGTCCGGCGGACACGCGTCCGCTGAGGGCGGCCAGCTTGTCTTCGCCGTCGCCAAGAATGGCCTTGATCTCGGGCGCGTCGACGACCTTGCTCTTGAAATCGACCCGCTTGAGGCTGACCGAGCCTGCGAGTACAGAGTACACGACAAGGTTGGAGTAGGTGCAGAGCTCGTAGGACGTGAATGTGGACAGGGAGTCGAGGAGAAGTGGGGCGGAAAGGTTGTATGACCGCACTGTGAGCAGGTGTAGGCCCTCGTAAGCCTTCAGGCGGTTCCGCCTGTCCCAGTCACCACCGCTCTCGACGAGGGTCTTGGCCCGCTCGACCTCCTTCTTCACAAGCAGCTTGTCGCCGTAAAACAGGCCCATGCGTATTATGGCGAGAACGAGGTCGATCTTGGTGCCGAGAATGCCTGTCTTCTCGAAGAGGTCTTCGTAGTTGGATATGGCTTTCTCCTGTGTGGATGACAGCAAGTCAGCCCTTGCATTCCAGAAAATGGGCTTCGTCATGGAGTGTGCGTACCTTGTCACCGACTCGCGCCCAGAACTCAGCGCGCTTGCCCTTGGCGGCCATTATCTCGGAATCGCCCGCCTTCTCGACGGCCTCGTCCTCCTCCTTCTGGATCTCCTCCAGCTCCCGGTCGTTGTCCTCCTTCAGCTTCTGGTACAGGGCCTCGTCCCAGGGGATTGAGACAGTCGCCGTGGGCGCCTTGGTGGCGATCATGCCAGCGGCGCTCGACTTTCTGCTCAGAGGCTTGCCGGGTGTGTTGGCGCCGCCCTCGCCGACGGCGTTCAGGATGCCCTCGAGCGGATGTGCCAGGTACCTGTACAGAGGCGCCATCTTGTGCTCCTCGATGGCATCCTGCAGCTTCTTGACGGCGCCATCCTGGGTTGGCCGTGAGGCGTAAGGGTTTGTGAGGGTGAACACATGCTGCGACAGGGGCAGCAGAGGCCATTTCGCGTACTGGGGATCTGAGCCCATCTTTGCGGTCGAATGGGACTGACGTCGACGACAGTGGAGAGCGAAGGGGAGTGGAGGAGAGGGTAAGAGAGCAGATGTTGAGGAAAGGAACTCTGACGCCGGGGTTGCTTGGTGAGCCTGTTGGGCTTTGGATGCTAGAGGAGTTGCTTGGGGGGGGATGAGCTCTCTCCTCCGATGTCACTGCTCAGGCAGGTAGTGGCTGACAACAGCATCAACCGAGCAGGCGGCAGAGCTTCCGTAATGCCCGCTAGAGTTGCCTCTGCGCCCGGGGGTGGATCCATGCACTTGCTAGGTACCAAAGTACCCCTCCGCCTTCCCCATCTGGAGCAATTCTTTGTTACTGGCCTGCCCAAGGTCCGGCTTACAGAGCCACCCCTTTCTAACTTAACTTTCCTTTCAACTCCTCTCCATTCCACACTTCAGGGCACACTCTCTTCTCATATCACTTGCTCGCCGCTCTTTCTTACCCGAAAGTCAGAAATCTTGGCAAAAGGTGCAATCTCGTAGTTTATCATACTTGTTCACAGCCGAGCGGCGAGGATCAAGAGAAGAAGGTCCGTTCCCTTCTGGAACCGAGGCCTTGACTTGCATCCGAGGCCGGGTCCAGACCATCTTGAGTCTGGACAGCTTCCCAATCTTCGAGGAACAGTCAGCCGGGAACAACAGCTCCCAAATTCGTCACACAGGTTTTGACAGCCTGTTTCTGCCAATTCTCTCAACCTAGCATTCATTAGAGCAGCTGCAACCCTCCCACCATGGCGGGCGACGACCTCCCTCAACCATACGACGCCAAGGCCCTGGCGCCCGCAAAGAAGCGACAGCGAAGCACGTCTCCCTCGGGTTCCGAACAGCCGCGCAAACTCAAGCGGCCTGGACAACGGTCGCGCATCAATGAGGCCCAGCGCGAGGAGCTCCGTCAGCGCGCCCTCGAGCGCGAGCGCGAGCAGCAGGCCGCTGCATCCCAGGCCGAAACCCAGCGCTCAGCAATCAACGACGTAGTCCGCGCCCATTACAACGCAGTACCTGAGCGCGGCCGGGACTGGCGCAAGACCGACAGCCGAATCAAGGGACTGCGATCTTTCAACAACTGGATCAAGAGTTGCATCATCCAGAAGTTTGCCCCCGACGAAGACCACACACCCGGTGCATTCGAGCGAGGCATCTCGAGCGGCCGAGAGCTGTTGATTTTGGACATCGGGTGCGGCAAGGGAGGCGACCTGGGCAAATGGCAGCAGGCGCCGCAGACTGTGGAGCTTTACGTGGGATTGGACCCAGCGGACATCTCGATTGATCAGGCAAAGGAGAGGTACAGAGGCATGTCGCAGCGAGACCGCCACAGTGGCAGGGGCGGCCGCGGGGGTAACTATCGACGTCCTCAGCCTCGGCTGTTCGAGGCAAGATTCCACGTGAAAGACTGCTTCGCCGAGTCAATCGAAGACATTGATATCGTTCGGCAAGTGGGCTATACACAATCCAACATCAGCAGCGAGCGCGGGTTTGATGTCGTCTCGATGATGTTCTGTATGCACTACGCATTCGAGAGCGAGGCAAAGGCGCGCCAGATGCTCAAGAACGTGGCCGGCTCGTTGAAGAAGGGCGGTCGCTTGATCGGCACCATCCCCAACTCCGACGTCATTGGCGAGAAGGTCAAGGAGTTCAATGAAAAACAGAAGGCCAAGGCCGAGCAGGCTGAGAAGAAGGGCGAGGAGGCCAAAGCAGAAGATGACGGCGAGCTTGAGGAGGGCGAGGAGAAGGAGGAGGGCGAAGCCGAGCCAACTGCCGAGTGGGGAAACGACATTTATCGGGTCAGGTTCCCGGGTAAGACCCCAGAAGACGGTATCTTTCGGCCCCCTTTCGGTTGGAAATACAACTTCTTCCTGCACGAGGCCGTCGAGGAGGTGCCCGAGTATGTTGTCCCATGGGAGGCATTCCGCGCCCTAGCGGAGGACTACAACCTCGAGCTGCAGTACCACAAGACTTTCTCGGACATTTGGAAGACAGAGAACGATGACCCTACGCTGGGACCCTTGAGCGAGCGGATGGGTGTGAGACAGAGGCATGGGGGTGAGCTTCTGGTCTCGCCAGAGGAGATGGAGGCCGCATCCTTCTATGTGGGATTCTGCTTCTACAAGGTGTAGAGCTGACGCTTCACACTTTATCACACGGCCGCTCCCGCTCCTCTGCTTCATTTGCGTTGCACCACGGGCCACCTTTTTGTTTCCGCCGACGATAGTGATGAAGACGATGAGGGGACAGGCGGGCGCCACGGCACAGGCCACATATGAGATTATCAGGCGGACGGCTGAGGCAGTCGACAGTCCATGTCTCTAAGGCCAAATGGTTCTTCCATGGCTGGGCGAACAGCCGGCGCCAGATGCGCCCCATCAGGTAATCTTCAGATAGAGAAGATCACGAAATCATGATTTGATACCAAAGGAAACATAATTGGACTTGCGGTACTGAGAATCTGCTGATGACTAAAAAACAGGCTTGTTTGTTGTACATGCTTTTGAAGAATCCTTTCAGACCTCATCTTGTTCTTGCGGATACGTCTACTACAGTATCCCAGTACTGTGAACCTGGGCTTTCAATCTTGCCGTCCGGACCAGGTAGGGAAAAAGGTAACACATGGAAAGAAGACAGAAGGAAAGGAAAGAAAATGTGTCTTGCAGACAGACAAGAGTCCTGATGAGCGGACGATCTTCAGTCAACCTCCCCGCCCTCGTTGCTCCTCCACCTTTTCACACGCGAGTGCCATCATCACCAACCAAATTTGACCTCGCCCCTCGGCGAGACCGGACTGGGCAAAGACACCGGCCCCGCCACAGGCCGCGGCAGCAGCGCCCTCAGGCCCTCGGCGTCGGCCCGGCCCTCGACGCAGCACAGCACGACGCCCAGGTGCTCCTCGGCGGCGGCGGCGTCCCCCTCCAGGCTCTTCTGGCAGGCCGAGGTCCACACCAGGGGCAGGAACCGCGCGGGCATGCTGCTTCCTCCGCCGCCGCCGCCGTGTGTGTGCAGGTCCGGGGCCAGCTTCCCGGCGCGCAGGTCCGCGGCGAACGACGGTGCGACGACGGCGCTGCTGCCGGTGGTCGTCGTCGTCCCGGCATCCCGTCCTCCCACTCCTCCGCCGCCGGCCGCAACCCCCTCGTGCCGCACGAATGCGGCGCAAATGTCGAGGACGTGCTCGGGTGGGTCCCGCGCCGCGGCGTGGTAGACGTACTGCTGGAGGGCGGTGAGCCCCGCGGCGTTGCGGTCGCCCAGGCGGCCCGCCGCGGCGACGCGGCTGATGAGGAGCTTGGTCAGGTGTGCGCGGGCTGTGGCCTCGGCGGGCGCGGGCGCCGGGGCTGGTCCCGCCTCGCTGTTACCCAGAAGAAGTGTGTGGAGCGCATTGAGGCCGTGGTTTTGGTGGTGGTGGTTGTGATGGTCGAACGGGCTGGCCTCGACGGCGAGGTCCCACGTCAGCGGCCAGAGGAGGCCAAACGCCCTGGCCCGCGCCGGCTGCTCGAGGACCCGGAAGAGCAGGGTCCTTTCGCCGACGGGGCAGTCCGGGTCCGCGCCCAGGAGGAGGAGGTGCCGCAGGCACTCGCAGGCCGTCTTCCACACGTGGTCGGGCCCCAGCGTGCCGCCCGAGGCGAGCTGCTGCCAGAAGATGGTGGCCAGCCGGGAGAAGGGGGTCTCGCCGCCGCCCCCGGGCAGCGCGTGGGTCACGTCCGGCCTGCAGAGGAGGCACTGCAGCAGGGACTCGAGGGCGTGCTGCTGGAGCGGGACCTGCATTGCCGTCTGCATGATCCAGTGCAAATGCTCCGTGGGGTGGTAGAGGCCGCTGTTGGTGGTGGTGGTGGTGGTGGTGGTGCTGCTGCTGCTGCTGCTGTCGTCTGCGAGGCGGGCAGCGGGCAGGTCGCCGTCGAGGAGCATGCGCGGCGGCGGGCTGGTGGCCAGGCCCCCTGGCTTCGGGGCTTGGTGCGTGGCGGCGCCCCCGATGCCCTCGCCGTGCGACTCAAACCACGGGCGATACGGCTGTCCGGAATATTCTGGGCCGACGGCTAGAATCCTAGGGCTGGTCTCGTGGTCCACATGTGGCTCATGCTTGATCTCCGGCCGCGGGTAGGACTCCACCTGGGGTGTGTAGGCGCGGACATCGCTGCATGGGCGGCAAGAGCGTGTTAGCCATATGGGCGTTGGCCGACACAGGTGTGAGGCCTGCAAGAGACTCTCGAGGCTGTTGGGCAGAGAACAAGACATGGCCTACCTTTCCGTCACCAGCACGTCGGGTGCAGAGTAATGCCGTGCTACGGGCAGGAACTGGCACTCGTCGTGCGGCCTCTGGACGTGGCCGTCCCCGTCTCCACACAGGTACATTTCCCGCGGCTGGTAACCCCCCGCCGCCGTGACTGTCGCTGCCCGCCGGCGAGCGCAATTGTACTTGTGGACTCGCCACTTGTCAAAGCGGGAACGATATGCCCGGACCCTGCAGACGGTGGGAAAGGACTCTGTCAGCGGGGTGGGCACGCGACGCGAACACAGCTCGACTTGATCGTATGGACACAGGAGGAGGGGAGTGTGCCAGGGAAGTAAGTGGTTTTGCTCACGATGCTTCAAACCCATACTCCTCCTTCATTATCTGCCTCACCTCATCGAGGGTCTTGCTCTGGTCCTTGTACAAACCCAGTATCGTCGTCCGATATTTGAGCCACTCCTTCGTCATCTTTGTCCCTTTGCTTGCTTTTTCTTTTTCTACACCGCGGGCTTCACGCCGGAGCTGGCGCCGTGGTGCCCGGACGCGGGGGGCAGCTGTGGTCCAGCCTTGGGGCGGCCGGCTCGGGCGGCGCGAGGCATTAGTTTTTTTGTTGGCTGGGAGAGCTGTTGTTCTTTCTTGCTCTCGGACAATATTGTCTTCTAGTTATAGGAGCAGGGAAGATAGGGCTACTGGGGGAAGAGGATGGTGCCCGGGCGGAAGCATCATAGAAGTAGTGCGAGGCTCAAGGTGGCCGGCGCCTCAGCAAGGCGTTCTTGGAAACCAGGGCAGGGGCACGGGGAACAGTGGTATAGACTCTCAGGGAGAGCTATAGATAACTGCGAATAAACAAGGCATCCAATGGCACCTCCTACGACTGAATCAACGGACCCATGTTCCCTGGAGCCTCACCTGGCCGGTAGGTTGGCAGGTGTTCGTCAACTTGGTCCGAGATCTCCCCACTGCCGCCCCATAGAAGAGGGGAGCACCATGAAGCCTACGAGAAGACAGCAGGCTGCCCCGGCTTTGGACACGTGGGAGGTCATCCACAATCTCGATGAGTCAAAGTGTGCCGTAGGACTTCGGTCTGGCACCGCGGCGATCAGACCTGGATGCCCCGAAGGGTGGGACTTATCTGGGCGACCACTTTTTAGGCACCCGAGGTGAGTGAGGAGATATGGGGTGGTAGGCGAGAAAGTAGGCGTCCAGACCGATGGAGACGATGGAGCGCGGCCCGTCCCTGTGAAGGGCGCAGCTGAGAAAATAGGCGCATGGTGAGCATCAGCAGAGTCCGAACGAGAGAGAGGTAGACGACCCATATTTGCGCGAAATGACTACCCACTGCAAGGTCGGTATGTATTCCGTTCCCATCCACCACCTTCCCACCCTCCCATCCACATATATCGTCTCGAGAGACGCCCTACCCACCCCCCTCCCCCCCCGGCTTCACGCGGCCTGGTTGGTCCATCAACAAGGGAGCCCCCCAGGCATCTCAGACATGCCACATGTAACGGTGCCATCATCTATCTATCTGGCATGAAGGTTGGGGGGGGGGCAAGGGGTGGTGGCAGACCGGCTGGCCTCGGGCGTTTTTGCGCCCAGCCCTTGGGGTGTGTGGGTTCGAGAAGGTTGTATGTATGTAAATATGTATGTATGCACACTACACACTTTGGGGGCCGGCCAGCTCGTACCCCTCTCCTCTCCTCACCGACCTGCCACCAAGGTGGCCTCTTTTGGAAAATGTGGCTTGAACCGCGAATCGGCCCTAGGAAAACAAAACCCCTCAAAGAAGCCTGCTGCAGCCTCGTTTGTTTTCGGTCCTCGAAATAGCAGCAGCGGTAGCAGCAGCAACCCTTCGGATTGCGTGGGCGTTCCGAAAGGATTCCATGACAAAGGCGGGCAGGTTCAGCCAGAAGCGGGGGTGTGCCGTGCTGTTATCTCGCGAGGCTACCACGACGTGTGTGTAGATATCTATGTAAGCAAGTCCCTTCCGGGCGATCCAAGCAGCCTAGTGTAGCAGCACGTGGAGGCTGACTGTGAAACAAAGGGGCGGCGGCTGCACCCACCACCAAGTAGGCCAAGTGCTGGGGATCGAACCTGTTCTGCGCAAATGTGTATGGCGAAACGCGCAGGTGTGCAGGCTTGCAGGCTTGCGTGCGCGTTTACTCATCGGAGAGAAAACAAGACAGGCCCACCCTCCCCCAGTCCACCCCATGTAAGCTTCTCCTGCTTTGACGCCGTCATCCGGCCCCCAAGCCGCCGGTATGCGCCACCACCCTGCAGCAGCTGCTACAGTCAGCAATGCAGAGAAAAGGACGAATCCGGTGCGGTAGGCCTGTCACGCGAGCGAGCAGCCAAGTAGAAAAAGTATTCCAGGCGGCAGCTATATCTGTCTTTTGTGTGCACACTCGTGAGGAGGAGAATAGGATAGATAAGAACGTGAGGGTCTGACATTCAAAAGCGCATCCGGTGATGCGACAGAGGTGAATCTGTCTTTGCGTGCACTTGTACAAAGAAAACCGTAATCCGTCAGGGCCCGATGTTCGAAGACTCCCCATGGTGTTACATCCGAATGAGTATTAAATATTGTTGGTGTTTGAAACGCAAAAAAACCTTCCTTCTGGCTCAATGCAGTTGTTGTGAGCCATTACAGCTTTGTCATCGCGCGCCTGCTCGCAGTCCAAATTACATCTCCCACCAGAATGCTGTGCCCTGTACCCTGTCGCACGAAGAGGAGGAGATCGTTTCCAGTCGCGCCTTGAGATCGTGGGGCGTGGGGTACCTCGACCTCCACGGCTGGGCATGGCTTAGCCTCGCGTCGTTGAACACGTCCCCGTCGTCATTATCGGCCGCCAGTGTGGTATCTCTCTCATCCTTTGCCCGCCAGGAGCAGTCGCTGCCCCAGGCCCTCGCACCGTCAAATAACTCGTCTCCCGCGTCTCCCCAAACCTCGCAGCGCGGCCTCGCGTCAGCATTCGCCGTCGTGGTCTCCGTCTCGGTGATGACTCCCTAAGATCCTGTTGCTGGGGCAAATGCCTTTGTCTCAGTCGTGTTGGCCGCAGATGGTGGGATGGTTGGCTGATGGTCCGCGGCTTCCTTACCCTTGGTATCCGATGGTGACACGGCCGTCGGGCTGGCCACTGCGTCTTCGCCCGTGATCCCCGAGGTCTGTCCGGCGTGCTCCTGCTTCTGCTCAATGCTGTGGTTAGTTCCGACCGCTCCTACTGTTCCCTCCACAGGCCTCTCTGCCTCCTGGTCGTGGGCCTCGTTCATTACCGGAGAGTCCCCACTGCCGACGACAGGACTGGCGGGCGTGCTTTCTATGGCCGCGTTGGCTCCTGCGACCTTGGAAACCACCTCGAACCACCGCTGAGCATCTGCCGCCGTGTGCGCCTTGAAAGAGATTTCGGAAGATCCGGTGAGCTTGCTACTCATGGTCTTGGACTTGTCCTTGCCCTTGATGTTGAACTTGTCTCCATTGGGGGTTCCAATGGTAGCTTCCGGAAGATAGATGGAAAGCTCTGGGACTGGATCCTTTGCCGCGTTGCTGTTGTGAGACCAACAGTCAGCAGTTTGTTCCTCCGGGGAAAGTAGACAACGTAGGCAGGAAGACGAGCAAATAAAAACAACTCACTCATCAGACTTGAACTCATGCAAGAACTTTGAAGGGGTCACCACGTAATAGCCAGTCGAGTATCCCCAGGACAACTTGTTGCGCGACTTGCGCTCGAGGCTGCCCTCGATGAGCGGCTCGGTCGAGCTGTGCTCCTGGTTGGGGAACGCGATGGCCTCGACCGTCCTTGGCGGCTCCTGGGGGTCCACGAGGATATCAGCGTTGCGCTGAGAGAAAGCCTGCCACTCCATGTCCGGAGGGATCCTCTGGGCGGCACCGAGCATGTCGGCATAGAGCGCCCGGGTCTTCTCGGCCTGCCCGCCGGCGAACTGGTTGAACACCTCCATGGCCTGCTGGAGGACCTGGATGACGTGGGCCTCGAAGTCCTGGAAGTTGCTCTGCACCGCGATGAGGTCGTTGCGGTGGTTGTTCTCCTCGATGACCTGTTTGTTCAGGCGGTGCAGCACACCCCTCCGGAGGACGTAGGGGTCCTCTGTCGGGTTCATCTTGCCGCCAGTGGACTCGAAAGACGCAGCATGCTGCCCGAGGAGCTCAATGTGCTTCTGAGTGGTGTTTCGGGCCTTCTCGACCTCCTTGGCGCCTTTCTGGGCGCCGCTCGCCAGCTCCTTGGCCTTGTTCTTGACCTCCTTGTGGAGCCGGTCCAGGATGGGGAGAACGGAGCCCTTGATGCTCTTCTCGGTCTCGGCGTTGGTGTTGATCAGGGCCTGGGTGTTCTGGCGCAGATTCTCATAGAAGCCAGCGACGCCGCCCAGGTTCTGGTCGAAATGATGGCCCTCGCGCAGCGGCTTGGAGATGGTCTTGAGGACCTTCTCGTACTCCTTGGACTGCTCCTTGTGGATCTTCTCAATGGCGCCCATGTAGTCTTCAAGGTAGCCCACAGCATGCTTCCATGCTTGCAGACGCTCAGCAAGCAGCCCGGCGGTCTGTGGTTCCGGTCAGTCGTCGGCACCGATGTCGAGGCGATGGTCAGCAGAGGAAAGGGGCCACATACGGTTCCAGGATCTGTCTCAGGGACAGCAGACTCGCTAAAAGTGCTCGACTTGGTCATGACAGTCCCTGACCTCTGGGGCAACGTCTTCACGTCGTCGGCCATTGTGAATGCAGTTGTCTGATTCTGAGTTGTCGAGTCTGAGATGAGTTATGAAGGACGGAAGGGTGGCGCGGGCTCCGAGTACTATGATCCAATGTCAGCACGCAATAGTCAACTTTACCTGAAGTCAATGAGCGAATCTGGCGACAGCTTCGAGCCGACAGAGGATATTGAGGCTGAGGGAGTGAGGCCGTTGAGAGCGATGTGCTGTTGACCGGACGGTCCCTTCATGACACGGCACAGCTTCATCAGTCGAGCTCTCAGGGGGCCAAGCTGCCCACCCTCCACCCTCCAGTGGGGCCGTCGCAGCGCAGCACTCAAGACCCCTGCGACGATCTCGACAGACGAGATTGATAAACCTTGTGGTGNGGGGGGGCGGGGGCACGGAGCCTTCGGCTGGAGCTGCCTGCAGGTGCCTTTTCGCACACAAGCACAGGGCGCGAAGGGGATGTGACAATAATAAGCGGCTGGCTCACCTATAAATAATAACTTTCTTCTATTACAGCATTCAGCAGCGCTCAGGTGGTACTGTTGGAAGCTTAGATTTAGGTATAATAATAACGGTGTCGTCCCGATCGACAGAGCAACAGGCCGGCAGAGGCTATATAACACCCGGGCTGCCGTGTCCCCTGGAATCAACAGGTGGTGGTGACGACCACGGCGATGACGTAGTGGTCCCCTAATCCGCCTTCTTTCTCCTGCATAGTTTGGCCTACCAACCTACGTAGCCTGGTAGCCTGGTAGCGCAGCGCGGCGCGGACAAGCCACATGCGTCTTCCTTGGCTTTGATGAAAAGACGGGAACCCCCAGCACCTCCAGCTCGATAGCGGCAGTCGCGGTCCACACCAAAAGCTTGACGGGCCACACGGAACTGGCAGATGGGCCGCAGCACCCACGGATCGTCATGGGCACCTTACTTCACCGGGGTGGAGGGTTGCCTGCGCGATGTGCGAAAGTTTTCGGGAAAGGCTCCTCGCCGGACACGAAAGGCTCCTCGCGTGTCCGGCCTTCTCTGGGCTGCCTCCTGGGACAACCATGGTCTCGCTGGTGACTCGCTGGTGACAGGTGTTGGCTTGCCCAGCCTGGTCGCATCGTGCTGGTTAGCTGTGTTTTAGGCCGCACACACAAGTCTCGTCTTGGATTCGCTTGGAGTTGTACTGCGCTGTCAAGTATGTTTCTCAACCTATGGCAGTAACAGAAACGGTTCCACGGTTGTGCCAGAGCGACTATGGCCAATAAAGTGGTGTAACCTTGGACGTAGGTTGTCGAACCTAATGTGTCTCTGTCTACCTGCCTCATGCATGGGTCACCCAATTACCACGCTTCAAATATATATATTCATGTACCAAGTCAAGGCGATTTGGGGTATAATAATCTGTCCCTATGTCCAAAAAAAACTCCGTCCTTTGCGGACACTGTCTATTATGCCTCTTGCATGCATGCATCCCTCTGATGATCCCGTACCAATACCCTCATGATCATGCTCTGTTATGTCTCGCTTCAACGCTGGTCCAAACGACAAGAAAGAAAGGACGAAAAAAAAAATTGTCGACCGCCCGGACGGATCGAAGTCACCTGTCAAGGCTAGGCCCCATGGCCCCGCTCGATAACCACAGTCACCGGCGGGGCGGACGACGAAGTCGCCCCAAAACCTGCCTCTAGTAGGGCTGGGCTCGAGCTTGCAGCAGGTGCAATCTCCTACGCACGTCGTCTTCAACCCCACCGAAGTGGTGGTGGTGGAGCAGGTTGCTGAACCCTAGTGAGGTCTGCCTCCTAGACGGGCGCGGCCGTGGTGGCGCTTGATTCATCGTCTCGGTGGTCGCGGCTTCGGGAATAGAGTCGAGAGGGTTCACCGCCGGCGGGTTGTGTATTGTCGGCGTCGCCGGGGCACTCACCACGGAGTCGTAGTCCGGTAGGGCGAGCCCGTCGCCGGTGCTGAGTGGCCTCGCGGGCGTCTTGATCGCCGTCGTATAGCTGGGGACCTTGCTGAGGCTCTCCATCTCGAGGTGTTCCGGTGTGTTGATGCCGGAGTGGTCCTCGCCGCTATTTGACCTGGTAAGCGGCTCCGAGGGCGGGGGGGAGTTGTGGTTGCTGTCGAGCGGTGGGGGTTGCGAGTGCGGTGTCGTCGCCCCGCCCGTCGTCGCCCCGCTGAGACTGTGGTACGACTGACTCCTGTCTGACGCATTTAGAGACACGTCCTGCAGCCGCGAACTAAGCGCTGCAGGAGGCACTGCCATCCCTGGCATCTGATGCAGGTTCTCGGCCGAACCGGCCCGGGACAGGGCGTAGAATGGCGTGTTGACGCCAGACTGCACCGCTGGTGTTTGGAACCCGCTCTGCAGGCCGTTCATGTCGACCTCGTCGTATAGCTGATCAAGAATGTGCTCGCCGTAGCCAGGCGGCGCGATGCCGTGCATGCGCGAGGCCTGGTTGGTCTCGGTCGGAGACTGGCGCACAAGGTTTCCATCGTCGTCCAGCGGCATGTTTGGCGAGATAAATATCGTCACTGGCAGGGTTGCACGAAGCTGGGAGATGGAGTCAGCGTGCGACTTGATGCGGGTCTGCTTGCGGGTGAGTGTCTTACCTCGGAGACGTGGCCATCTGGATTGTGCAGCGCGACCACCATCTTAAGCTTGTGTCTTATCTTGATCCCGTGGACGTTGGTGTCCTGCATGCACTTGCCCAACTTCCTGGGCAGGTCGAGGTTTGCGTTCAGGACCCAGCCCTCCTGGCCAGAGTCCTCGATCATGTCGTTCCAGTGCTCCTCTCGGTTCACCGTGAGCGTCCAGTGCGCGACCTCGCGTTCCCTCTTGTGTTCTCGTATGCTGTGCCCCTGCATCGTCGTCACCATGATCTCGTGGACCTCCATCAACCTGCAGTTGATATCGCCGATCTCCAGCCCCTTGAGCAGGGGTGTGAACCTCGTCTCGAGCGGGATGGAGCTCCCGAACACGATGGCCTTGGTGGGGATCACGACGCTGTACTCGACCTTGTTTGGCCAGATGTTCTCGACGCTCATGGCGTGCAGGAATTCCAGGGCCGAAGATTCGAGAGTCCGGATGATCCTGACCCTCTTCTTAGCATGCAGATCGTAGGCCAGCTTGCCGCGTGCGACGGTGGCCTTCAGGTGGTAGGTGATGCTGGCCTCGGGCATGCCCTCGATGGATTCACAAAAGTCGCCGGGCAGCATAAGCTCAAACGGCCATTCGTAATTGCCCTTCTCGAGCAGGGTGCTCTTCCCCGAGGTTCCGCCCACGAAGGGTTTCCATCTGTGCTGGTAGAAAATGTTGGTGCGGTCGACCTTTTGATTTGAGATCCCCGTTGGAGTAACCCGTGCATCCGTCCAGCTGGCATGGCTGTTAGTGAGGTGGCTCTCTAGAGTTGTGGCTGCTTCTAGAAGCGAGGAAGCAGGCTGCAAGAGGGGCGCAGGTGTATCACGGAGGGACACTCACTTCAACCTTTCAGTCCCGACCAGTCGCAGGTGCACGTCATCTACTTTGAGTGGTGCGGGCAGACAAAGCACGACGGTGCCCTTCAGGAGTTGCCCTGAGGACTCATGGTCGTTGCCTCGAAAAACCAAGAAGTCGCTGTCGAGCCTGATTTCGAAAAGCGTGTAGGCGTTGCGCCCAGTGACGTTGGCCAGGGGGTTAAACGAGGGCATTCTCAAGCTTTGGGTTTTGTGTGTGCATGAGAATGGCAACGGGCCGGGCGAGGGTGCGGAGGGTGAGGGACTGCCAGGCAGGGTCGGTTGTTTTTAATCCAGGAACCCAAGGCAGATCATGGAAGCAAAGTGGGTACTTGTGAGGCGAGAAAAATGTAACTGGACGTAGTAATGTAACACCGGGCAGAAGTGGGAAAGAATCGTCCGTGGGCGCTGTAGGTGGTCCGTATCAGAGATGCGACGATGATAAACCAACGGCTGGACCTGAGTGCTCCTGGCGGTGAAATGGCCGAGGGGTGGATTGGACCCTGGATCTGGGTGACTGGTGGAGGAGGCAAGGAGAGAAGGGTGTGGAAAGGCAGGGCAGGCTGGCAGGACGGCTGAGTGGCTGGGTAACGAGTAGACGGCAGGGCGAGATGAGACAGGCGGTATTGAAAGATGCGAAAAATACACCCCACGAGCAGCGGCGACGGAGTGGGTGGGGGTTTCTGGACCTTGGTTTTGGGATCGGTGGAAAAGGGGAGGAGATATGGATGGGTGTGGATTTGGGTGGGATGTTGCGGAGGCACGTATTTACATGTACGTACTCGGTTGGGTAAATATGTAGAAAAGATAGAAAAGATAGAAAAGATAGAAAAGATATCGTACATTGGACCCAGTTTGGGGGTGGTCCTTATTGCTCATTGTCCCCCCCTTCTCCCCTGAGGAGATAGATGGAGCGGCAGCACATGTACAAACACACGCTCTCTCACACACTCTTCATGCAGGTGAATCCTCTACCATAGTAGACTACTCATCAGTCACACACACAAAGCTGAGGTGGGCTGGGCTGGGCTGGGCTGGGACGTGGAACCCAGCGCTGGGTCCCGTATGCACGCACGCACGCATGCATCGCAGCGATCTGGTACCGGATACTGGATACTGGATACAGGGAGGGTACTTGTACTGGTACGAACTGAGCACAAGAATGAGTACAAGAGCGGCTGCAGACAGCACCGGTCGAAAGTAACAACAATCATAATAAGCGAGAACTTCCAGCCCATTGCCTGTCCCACATGCCGGGTCGACAAGGACGACAAGGATACCTTGGTCCTCGCGCAGACACAGGCACACCGAAAACATCCTAGTTCGCCTTTCTTTTTGTTTTTTTCCCTTGGAACTGCTTGGGGCTCTCCCTGCCAGCCAGCCTGCTTTCCGCCTTCCCTGACTTGTTCGCATCATCGCCCATGAGATTTTCGGGTCCAATGCCACAAAGAGGCCGACATCGAGAAAGAGTCAGTCACCTCTCCTCACCTCACCCACGCTGTCACCCGCAGCAGACACTTTGATCCATGGGTACACATAATTCTGGGTGTGTGTGTGTGTGTGTACTTGATGCGGCCTGCCGGGTTAGTTGCAGCCGAGCCGACGGAAAGGAGCAGCTGTATGTCACCAACATCTCGACACCTTCGCCCATGGCTCCAGGGCTCCAGGGCTCCTGATGGGCGGTGTCAATTCGCCGTGATAATAGTGTCAATGACAGTGGGCTGGCTGGCTGAAGGCTAAGTGGGCTTCCATGGTTTGGTGGCAGGGGTCAGAAGCTTTTTGGCGGATGATGCAAATGATGCAAATGATGCAAGAGGGTTTCAGTCCACACACACAGACAGACAGACTGGCCGGTACGTACCGTCTACTCGGCTCTAACGCCAACACTTGACACTGGCCCAGGCGAGTCCTGGCGTCATCTGTCGTCGACCTCGCGGCTAAGGGGCGGGATAGCAGCATCAGGTTTTGTCCTCGGTTCGTCCCAGCAGGAGGGCTCGCAAGGGTACTACTTAGGTACTTAGGCAGGCACTTTTTTTTTCCCGTTGATTCTCCGGTCTCTTCCGTATTTCCGCCGCGAACCTTGATCACGAAACCTGACTTTTACACACGCTCTCTTTGGCAATGCTCTAGAACTGTCTTGCCTCGCCTCCCTGGCGGGCGCATGACGGCAGAGGAGCAAACTGCAGAGCAGTCGGTGGCTGCTGATCGGCCCTCCCGTTCGTTGCTGTCACCACGTCTGCACGCCTGCACGCCTGCACGCCTGCATGTGCCATGTAGCAGATACAACTGGCAGGTACTTACACAGGTCCATCGTGATTGCTCCCTCTCAAGGGTGGGCCTGACGCCAGCTCAGCCCAAGTCCCGTCGCTATCGGCCTGCGCCCTGTCTCCTTATCTCATCGGGAATCCTTCCATGACCCTTCCTTCAAACCTTCCATTAGCCTTCGCCTGCTTGGTCGAAGCTCTTGGCACCGGCCATCGGCTCTCCGAGGACCCCCCAGACCCTCCACGCCCGGGCGCCGACTAGACGCGACCTGACCTCCCTTTTAGCCTTCCTACTCTCGCTACAAGAGTCTATTCCTCCTGGTTCCAATGGCTGCCTTTCTCTGAACCAGAGCCCGCCGTCAGTTTGTCGCGGGACCACCGGAACTCTCGTCCTCGGGCGTCCCCTCGCTTCTCGCTTACGCCCTCCCAAGGGGCTCAGAAGTAGTCGACCTCTGGTCGGCGGTACCACCTTGTAGATTGCCACAGACCATGCAGCCTGCACTGCAGTGTCGTACATGTACAGCACAGTACATGCAAGCAGCCAGGCGAGCAATCGACACTTCATTGGCGGGCTCCGACATGCCAGTCTGCCAGGGCGAGATCTACGTTGCAGCGTGGGACTGCTGAATCGGACGGGAAATGGGGCCTGGCCTTCGGGCGGCACTTCGGAGACCTCCACGATCCAAGGTGCTCGATTCCTTGGGACTACCACTCTGTACATCGTATGGTACACTCCAGTCTGCGCCCACCGGCGGGCTGAGAACACAAAGGCGACCTCTGCACGCCGTCTGGTCTGCAGCTCGTCACCGAGGGCCAAAGGGCCTAGAGGGTGCCGCACTGTCGTCCCATGCCCACGTCACCCGGGGCGGTGGCATGATCTCTTCTCGCTCTCACCTGATGGCCCTCTTTTCCACCACCCCGACCTGCCAGACTGCCTACTCGTCGACTGCCGTGCCAATTACCCGGTTGCGTCTCCCCCTTGCGATCCGGGCTTGCTCATACACTCAACATATAAGAATGTAGACCTTACCATCCCATATTCGCGGGGTCGCTGTCTGCCCAGCGGGCCGTCACGGGCGGACCTGCGCCGCCCTCCGGAAGCAAGCAAGGACTGGCATGACTTTTCCGGCAGGGAACAACACGCCACATTGGAGGGATACTCCGTACCCGATGGAGGGCTCCTAGCCGGCCGGCCAAGCCAGCCAGGGAGCGCAGGTAGCGACACCAGATGCACCTCGCAAATAAGCCTGAGATGGTAGCCGGAAGCGCTACGTTGGCAAGGGGACGACGAACGCTTGTGCCTGACAAGCCATGACCGTTGCGCCCGAGGATCGAGGCAACCGCCAGACCGCCCCAAAACAACCGCTGGCTTGGCCAGAATTCGACGATTAATTGACCGGGCCCCGGGTAGACCCCACCACCAGCCCAGCCCTGAGACCTGAGACCTGACCATTGTGTCAATCGGCACGATTCCCAGATCTACCAAAAAAAGGAAAACATATGAGCACATGTCGATTTCGTGACAGCAGTATTAGATTGCCAAGAAAGCATTCGGGCTCGAGCTGCAAGCCTCAGCAGGCAGGATTCATATGTCATTCGTTTTGGCCGCGGCTTTGCATTTCGGTGGGCACTCAGGCTCGACGCCCTTCCCTCTTGGGCATCCCGAAGCCCATAGGGCCGTTCCTGTATCGCGGGAGCCGCAGGCAGCGCCGGCCGCCTTACGCCACCGTCACGATTCAGGATTTGTCGGCAGGCTGCCTATCCGGGTTTACTACGAGGCAGCGCCGAGCATCGGAAACTAAGCAGTCCAACGCCACGAGACGCCGGGCTTGCGCCGCATTGAATGGCGCAGCGGGACCCGTCACCTACGCCTTTTTGGCTGGCCGGCCCCACCGCACCAGCGGTCCTTATCAACGCGAGCAACGACCTCACGGCTCGGCCGGTCGTATATTACCATATATCCTCTAAAGATCGAGACTAACCCAAGTAAGACCCCAATTCTGTACCTGACAAGGCCTGTTCTCAGCCTTACTCGTCGCACAAGATCTTGCTTGCATTTGGTCTGTCTCACAACAACTGAGTGGCAGTGCAGGAAGAGAAGTTACACAGTCGCTGAAACCGGCACTGACTGCATCTAAAACTCACCTTTGCGGCAATTGCATGATACGGCGGGCCGTACTTTGTCCTATCGATACCATTTTCACATGTTTTAGAGGCCAAAAAGATTTTGCTGCCGCCAAAGTCTGGTAGTAGCGCCTCTCTCAAGCAAAACCTAGCAAATGAGTTCACGCGTCATCTCTGTTCTTAGCTAAATTCGGACGTGCAAAAAAAGGCTTTGTTCCTGACGTCGACGCTTATCTCTCGCGATGACGAGCGCGTCAGTGCTTAGACCGTCTGCTCAACAAGTCTCCCGGGCATTTCCTTTCAAGACGCGACAGCGCCGTCTCGAGTGTACATATGCAAGGACTGTTTTTCTTTGACCCCATCGCCCGAGCTAAGGAACGGGAACATACGAATCCGGCGCTGGCAGTTAGACAAGTACAATCACAGCGTCTTCCATACGCCAAAAGACTGGCCCCGTACATCTTTTTGCTGGGCGATGTCCCGGACGGGTGCAGGCTGCTGGGATCAACCCGTCCACGAATCTGCTCCGGCGGCGACCAGCAAAGCACCATCTTGACCGCTGCAGGCTGCAGGCTGCAGCTTGCTTATTCCCGCTGTGGGTCGTGTTGGCCGGGACGAGATCCATCTGCCATCGCGATATCTCCCGGGGCCCACTCTGGGCCCTTCCTCGAGGGACAAAAGGACCCACGTGTTTTTCGAGCAGAGAGCTCCAGGAGCTGCTGAGCTCGAAGCTGTCCCAAAACCCCTCTGTCGGACAGCCCAGGGACCCTCGGTGAGTCGGCGAAATACATACAGATCCAGCCCGGCCGGCGGCTGCAGGAGCTGTCACGCTTCAACATACGGGACTGCGGCGATCAGGAGGCGAACCCCCTAAGGAGGTTCCTCGGCGACACTCCGCGAGCCTCTCCCGCTGGGTAGCTCGCCAGGCCCTGCGCGTCTTGAGTCAAAAGGGCTCTCTGCACGTTCTCGACCAGCAGCTGGTGTGGGTCCAAAGATCAACGTATGTATGACAGTGGCGGCTCGAACCGGAGCCATGGCGGCGAGGGAAGGGGGGCCTGCCAGACAAGAAACAGAGATAGAGACAGAGGGACCACCCCCTCCTACCGTCCAACCAGACTTACAGCCAGGGCGGACCTCTATCCTTTTCGGTGGGGACCGCCAGGAACAGCCGTCACAACTCTATCGGCCACAATCCGAGCCAATACACGAAACGTAAAAACAAAAAGCATGTGAAAAAGACCTGTGTGGTGGTTGGTTATGCAAGGCCTGGGATTTGTGACTGGATTTGCAGTCCCTATTAACTCGGTCTCTCACATGTCTCTCCCAAGGGCGTAGCGGATACGGCATAGCCCCAAACCCTGCTACGTGTACTTGGGCGGACCGATTCTCGTTGCTGATGCCATCCCAACAAAATTTCTCACTTCCTCAACTGGCCGAGGTCTCACCGACTGGGGCCGTCGAGTCTGAAGGGCGGTTCCAGGTGCGGATGTGTCCTGGGAGGAGAGGGGGATGGTCAGTTGGCAGAGCAGTGGCGGGAAGGGACGAAAGGGACAGGATGAAAAGGGAGGGGGGTTTGGTGCGCGCATGTTCACTTACCTGACTTGCAGCTCGTCACAATGGCCTCCTCCGTGAATTCCAACCAGCACAACGGATCCGTGTCCACCACCTTTGTCAAGACGGGTGGCAGTATCGCTGTGTTTGCCCTCGGCTCAACGGCGTGCGGGCCCCTGAAGCCGTCTTCTCTGTCCTCGCCTGCGGAAATCGCAGAATTGGACCGCACCCTGCTCGCAGAGGTCCCCTGCGTCTCGGCCCGCGTGAGCTGCGACGTGGTCAGCCTAGAGGCGATCGAGCCTCGCTGGCGGACTGATGCCGCGCCGGCGCCCGTCCCGGCCCTGGGCCGGTGCAGCATGCCGACGCTAAAGTCCCACAGGCACAGCCGGCGGTCCTCGCCGACGCTGCCGAAGCGGTAGTTCCTGTCGTCGCAGCGCCACGGGTCGAAGGCCACGGACGTCACCCATGAGTGATGGCCCTGGCACCGTGCTATGAGGACGGACTCGGGGACGTGCCAGATCGAAATCAGGTCGTCTTGCCCGCCGGTGAGGACGTATTTGGCGTCTGGCGACCAGCAGACGGAGATGAGGCCGCCGTAGTAGGAGTGGAAGTGGTCGAGCAGTCTGCGGGGAGTGTCAGCTCATACACGACTTGCAAAAGCAGTGGTGGGGTGCTCCTTACTCCTCCTTGAGGTAGTCGATGATCCTCAGCGAGCCGTCCTCCGACACGACGGCCAGGTGCCGGTTGTCTGGTGAGAAGGCGAAGGCATTGATCCGCTGATTCGAGAGCTTCCACGCTGCCACGGGGTTGAATTTCTGATTCTTTGAGTTGACCGACTTCTGAACCTGGATACCGTTCCTGGTCGCGTTCACGCCATTGATGCCGTTTGTGGCCTCGACCTCGCCGTTCTCCCTGCTCTCCTGTTCCGACGTAAAGATGGCATCCTCCTTCTCCTTGTCATAGACCACCAGGGACCCGTCCATGTGTGACGCGAGGAAGAGGGTCTCGGAGCCCGGTATCCATTTTATTTGCGAGACGGGGGTTCCGTTTATGACGCCCTGCTGCGGTCAGTTTGAGCCTGGATGAGCATCGCGGCCGTGAAATCGTACATTTTTGTTCAGACGCGCGTATCGCTGTGAGGTGGCCTCCCACCATATTATTTCGCCCGTAGAGAATCCCATGATGACATCAATATGGCTTGAGCTCTTGGTTATCTGGTTCACATCATGACAAAGGCAATGCGCCTTGGTGAAAAGGATCTTGGTCAGGTACTCGGCCTACGCGCGGTCAGCAGGGTCCGAATCGCGACACAGCCGCCCGTACGGCGAGAAGAGATAGGAAGAGCCGAACCTTGTTAGCTGACGACATGTCCAGCCACTGGAAGGCGCGGTTGATGTTGGCAAAGGCGTAGATGCCATCCGTCGGGCGCTCCGAAATCTTCTTGCTGAGCGCCTCGTTGACAATGACCCTGCTGATGAAGGACGAGTTGCTCTTGGTCATGTTGTTCTTTGGCTTCTTGCGCTTGTTGGCGTCCTTGGAGTTGGGCGCCACCAGCAGCGCGGTGCCCTCGCCGAACGCTGGGGCGGAACCAAGCGACAGGGGCGCGTCGCTCGAGTTGGCGCGGCCGCCCTCGCTGCCGCTTATGGTCGGGTCCCGCGAGTTGTCCTCGTGCGGGTGCTCCTGTATGCTGCCGGACTGCTGCCCAAGCCCCCCCGCCGCGGTGATGCCGCCCCTGTACGGCAGGGGCGACTGCCGGGCGTCGAGGTTGACGAGCGACACGCTCGTGCCCGCTGTGGCTGGCTGCGGGTTCGTGGAGAGCGGGTTTGGGTTGATGACGGGCGCCTCGGACGGGTGTGGAGGGGGTGTCGCGAGGTGCAGGTCTTCTTTGAGGACATAGGTGCCTGTGATATGTCACACATATGATTTTAGCCTATGTTGCGCACGCGGTATGGGTGGTACTGGNNCCTCGCGGGGGGGTCGCGAATGCAGGTAGGTAGCTTGGGACGCGCTCACCCTCTCCGACCAGGAAGTGGTCGTCGGGGTTTGTGAGGATATTATTGGTCTCGATCATGGGCGGGATATGGCCGGCGCCGAGGGCGGCATTGTATGCGGCCTGGGTAGGATACCGCGGGGGAGGCGGTAGGACGCTGAGGGCAGTGATCAGCGAGACGTCCGTCATCTTGTTTTGCTGGCGGAGGGAAGGGGCGCAACGATAAGAGGAAGGATGGCAAATGGGATATAAGCTCACAACATGGCGGCGGCGGGACGAGTGAGAGCTCCTGAGGGTGGTACTGTATGCTTTCTTGGCGGGATGTTTGTCTCCCAGGGTGCGTGTATTATCTATGAATGGAGCGAGCCCCCACGCACAGAGCGGAGCCTCCCTGGTGGGCTTGTAATATAACGAACGACAGGCGGTCCTCGGACGGTGCGTCTGCTCGAGGCGGCGCTCGCCGCGGCGGATGGTCGTTGGCGGGATTTCGAAGCGAAGGGTACGGTGCTAGGCCGTGTATGCGCAGGAGCAGTGTGGCTGTCACAGTACGACCGATTCGATTGACCTGCCAATTACGGAATGTCGTTTGCAGGCCAAGAAGAGCTTAATTGTGCATTCACGATGCTGGAGATGCTCGAGGTAGTGGCCGACAGAGATGCGGAGGAGGAGGAGGACGAGGTGTAGGTATTGAGGACTATTTACAGGAGGGTGTGGGACAGGATGGAAACAACGAGAGACGACGTCGCGGTCTTGGTGAAGAGGATGGCTGCTGATTCGGAGTAAACAGACCAGGCAAGACCCATTGGAACCTTTGGGTTTGGGCCCGCGGTGTCGGTAGCCCCCTGATCCTGGGGATCAGCCTGTCACGCACATGGATCTTGTGGGGTAGCAACCTGCTGCAGTGTGGTAAGCTGGGGTAGTCTACCCAGTTGCTTGGGTGGGGTTAGGGTAGGGTAGTAGTCAGGGTAGTCAGCAAGTCTCACTTGGATCAACCACTCCTCGCCCGCGCTCGGTGGTATTCACTCATCAGAGTCGTGTTCAGCTGTACCAAAAATCTTGTAAATGCTCATCAATTGAATACATTTCCTGATAACCACATCTGCCCCGACATAGAGCCAGGCATGTTGTCTACTACTCCTGCCGAAGGGCTCAGGAGTCTGGGCCGCAACCAGTGATTCCGTGTGGCATTTTTACACACACCCACCTTCAACATGGGAGATCACTCTGCCTCGGATCCGCATGTCTTCAGATTCAATCCCCTCGGTCCCAATGCCGAGGACCCTGAACGGTATAAGCCCGGAGGATTCCACCCTGTCCATCTTGACGATCATTATGACAGCGACCGCTACCGAGTGGTCCACAAGCTTGGGGCCGGCGGCTTCTCTACCGTGTGGCTTGCTCAAGATCTGGTGGGCCGGCAGTGGGTCGGCCTGAAGTTCATTGTCGCGGCCGAGTCTGAAGACTACAACACCCGCTCATCTGCCGTCATTGATGATCCCATACTTGCCGGCTCTGAGTTGCTAGTGAGCCCTGAGCGTGAGTTCTGGGTGGACGGCCCCAACGGCTGTCACCTGTGTTTTGTACTGCCCTTCGTCGGCCCAAACCTTGCGACGTTATCCTCTGGAATCTACTCTGGAATCTCGTCTCGTTTCTCAGCAAACCTCTCCCTGCAAGCAGCACAGGCTATGGCACTTGTACACGATCGGGAGAGGTGCCACGGAGGTATGTTCCAAACACTCTCCTACGCACAATACCTAAGTGCAGAGTGTGTTCCAAGGTGCTGATTTATTCGATAGACTTCACAGCGAACAACATGGCTTTGGCACTATCAGACCACATCGCATCTATCGAACCTTTGGGAGTCCCCAGTCTGGGCCCCTTAGACTTGCCGATCCAGACGACCGAGGCCCGGGTCTGCATGCCCCGCAGCACGTCGTCGCCCCCCTGGACTTCTTCGCCTCCAGCGAAGATATACTCATCAAGCAAATCCGCATTCTGGATTTTAACCAAAGCTTCCAATGCGGCGACCCGCTGAAACGAACTGGCACGCCCGCGAAATACATGGCCCCGGAGGTCATCGCGGGCGGGCCACCCAGCAAAGCTTCAGATATCTGGTCACTAGGCTGCACCATTTTCCGGCTGCGGGCGGGCAGGGATATCTTCTTCTACCACGATACCTTCGACCCCGCCTCAACTCTGCAGCAGATCCACAGGTTCCTCGGCGATCTTCCAGACAGCCTAAGGCGGGCGCGATTCGATGATGAAGGCTACCCGACCGAGGATGAAGACGGCACGCCACTTCTGTATCTCGCGGAGAAATGCGACCGTGGAGCCGAGATCAGGAAGATCTGGGACGAGCCCCCGTCGCTGGCGATGCGCAGCAATGGTGAGATTGATACCACGGTGGGCAGCCATCCTTGTAAACCTGACGTCTCTGTATTTTCGGCAGAGGCCGACAAGGTTACTCCGTATCCGCCGCATTATCGATCCATGTTTTGGAAACCCACGGCAGTCTCTGTGGATGGGGATCACTATGTATTCTATAAAGACGAGACGAGCCCTTTCTGGGGTGCATTTCCTCTAATTGCCGACGACGAGGCTGAATTGCTCGGGGATCTCCTATCACGGATATTTGTCTATGACCCTTCAAGGCGTCCGAATATCCAGGAAGTTTTGGAGCATCCGTGGTTCAAGCAGTATGGTGTGTCGCTGGGGAGAGACAATTAGTTTTCGCCGTAGAGGCAGTGTCCTTCCACTTTAAAGTGGATGCTAAGGCCAATTAGCTTTGTCCGGGTCCGGTGATGGCATCTACATCCATGGATCTCTCAGGGCCAGGTTCGAAGCGGGTACTGTCTGGGTGCAAAGAGTTCCAGAAGGAAGTGATTTCAGGCTGATGAGCGGGGCAACTCGAGATCAATTCAGTGTTGACAGTCACGGTAGATGCGACGGCAGCACTTGGATGATGGAGTGTATCAGTTGCTGGATTTGGAGACGATATGATGTTGTCTGGCTCGAATCCTCGTAGCAGCAGCGAGCATATCGTAGATGGCAATGGATCACTTGAGCTGTTGGTGTTGTGGATGACAAAGCTGGTGCTCACAACGTTGCCCATGTGGTTGTTGGTTCTCGATCGAGTGCTCATCGAGGATTAGGTCGTCGAGCTTCCCTCGTCAACAACTTAATCTGTTTATATACTCAGGTACAAAATGTGCAACTGGGTCACGGTCAGGCAAGCTGTGAGCAGCGAAGTTTTGGGCGAAGCAAGACTCGAGAAGAGGAAAGTGTTTTAACTTGCTACATCAGGTGGGTTTTTACATCGAGATCAGTGTAAATACATTCAAGGAGAGGCACGAAAGCATGAAGGCAAGACATGTTCAAATCTCAAGCTTTTTTTTTAATACATCATTACTATGTACTTTGATGAGAGGTGGTTTTGACCTCGCACTGAGCGCATGGTGCCAATCGAGGGGGCGTCTACACGAAAACGAGCCTGTGCCCATCGATCCGCCTGTTACTGGCGTCACAGAAAATACGGACTGCATGCAAGCGGTGCCCTTAGGTGATGATTTACCTAGATCTGTTGCTGTCAGTTATGTGTCCAGAAGGAGCTTGAACAATGACTGAGAATGAAGAAGGTGGCAATATCAGTTCGTGGAGCCTCTGTCAAAGGCGATTTCATCAAGGCATTTTGCTATGAAGACCGTCGTGATAAAATTTTATGATCATCATGTTGTCACAAGGGAAGTAATGAGTAGAAATCAAGGCACTTACCATACAGAGCTAGTCAACAGTACTAGATGACAAGTACTGACCTGTGCCTGAACTTCTCACTGTGTTTCTAAAGCCGTTGTTAGCAGCAATTCAACTCAGTACATGTAGAGAAGTGAATTGGAGCCTTGTATTCAGCAGTGACTGTTATCATCTGCGCTCGAAAGCTCTGACATATGCTTGTCATTGTTTTTTGTCAGGTCATCATTAAGGTGCAGGGAGTGGCTGGCTTCTGTGCGTGTGGCCAACGGGAAGAAAATGAGGAGAGTGGACCTACCAAGTAAGACTGCCAGGGACACAGGGCATGAGCCAAAAGTCTGCTTACTTTAGCAGAGTTAGCAAGCTGAGCATGACGGATATGTATGCGAGATTGTGCAACTCGGTGTCTCTTTCAGGAAATGCATGAATGGTAGTTAAATATGTTGTCTGCATCGGAAACCCGAATAAGACTCGTCATCTAAAATCATCAGGGAAACAGCAAAGGGTTGCAAACATGGAAGAAAGAACATACTGTCCTGCGGTGCGCATGACCCGATGGCACCAGCGCATGGCGAGCCCGACGTGGGACGTCTTCCCCCGCCGTTTCGCGGTGACCGCCTGCTGCATGTTGGGTCACGCCGTCCGCGCATGACATTGTCACAGACCTGGATTACCACCATGTCAGCGAGGATGATCGTCTGTGGTCGTTCAAGTTCGTCCGGTGGCGTTCGAATCAGTGGACGAGGTTTTCTAGGCCTGTCGCAAAAATGGCATATCTGCTCATGAAAAAATATTTCGGAGCCCAGTGCCGTTTCATCAGGTTGGATGCTTGGGGAGGTGGACCGGGGTTGGTCATACCGTGCGAGCAATCGCGGTCGGGCCTGATATTCCCGAGTCAGCACATTGCGCGGGATATGAGATCAACAGAATATCATGTTCAAGGTGGTAATCAGAAACAGCCATTGTTGTCGTCAAAGAATACTCAGTCGGTAATTCCAACTTGCCGAAGCAAAGTAAATGTTCATCAGGTAAAAGGTCGTCGCAGAAAGCAGGAGACTGACATACCGTCGCGATGGAGGCCCGACGCAGGCACAACTCGAGGCCATCAAGGCATGCAGACGTAGGAGAGGACTCGAGGACTGCTTTTGAAGGCGTTAGCTTGGGGTCGCAGACATTGGCAGCGTGGTTTGTTGACGCGCAAGTCGTGCTGAATTTCAGACTGACGTTACAATTGAGGTTTCATTCCTTTTAGGTCAAAGACTCTAGTTTGCGGTTATGGTGTTGTCATCAGGAAGACTGTGGGCAGAAGAAGAAAACGTGCTGGCTTACCTCGAGTTTCGCATACGCGATGCGATGCGCGTGGTCGATGTTGGGAAGGGAAGAGGTGAAATGCAGAGACTTTTTTTTCTCTCGCCGTTTTGAAGCAAGGTCGGCGGAGTTCCGAGTGGCCCAAGCTCCGACGCCATTTTGCGGGGCGCTGGTCAGCTGAGTTGGCGTTTGGCCGCGACGTCCCGTCTGGTGTCATTGCATCACCACGCCGCGCCTGAACCGCGTCACCCTCTCAGGAGCATCATTCGGCTCTGAGTACCTGTTCGACAAGACGCAATCAACCAAAATGCCTGAAATCGCTGAAGGCAAGTCAATTCACTCCATTTTCATCCCCCTGTAGCCGCGAATACCGCTAATCAAATGACTCTCAGTCGCGAGATGTGTGCATTTCCTCCGCCAGCACCTGGTCGGCAAGCGGATCTCAAGGGTCGAGGCTCCCGAGGACAGCAGTGTCTTTGGTAAAGTCGGAACGAGTGGTGCAGCCTTTGAGAAGGCACTCACAGGACGTACTGTAAGTGGCACATTATGGCGCCTTCTATGCAGACCAGATACTGAATCCTGCGCAGGTCCAGGCAGCTGGTACTCAGGGGAAATATTTCTGGCTTCAGCTTGATCAAGCTCCACACCCTGTGATGCATCTCGGAATGACTGGTAAGTCGCAGGCTGAACCTTCTCTTGAAGTATATCGCCCTGTCTAATTGGCAAAGGTTGGGTCCATATCCAAAATGACCGCACAGCGTACACCAACTACTACAAGAAGATGAACCCCGAGGAACAAGAGCAGTGGCCTCCAAAATACTGGAAGTTTCAAATAGAGACTGAGGGTAGCCCGGTTGTCCGTGTAGCCTTTACGGATCCGAGACGGTAAGCCCTCTCCCAGAGCGACCACCGGCGTACAATCGACAGGCAGACATGCTGTCCATGCGATCCTGCATAGCTCCCAAGGCATTGTTTATTGAAGAATGATGACCTGTTTTGGACATTGGTCTAGCTCTACGCAATCGCATTGCGCAAAGAAGTGTATGGCATGCATGGCTGACGACTTTTCCAGGTTTGGACGAATCCGCCTGGTTGACTGTCCTGGCGATCAGATTCGCAAGACCTCGCCTTTGGTGGAGAACGGGCCAGATCCGGTGGTCGACAAGGACGTGTTCACAGAGCAGTACCTCAGGGACAAGATGCGCAAGAAGCACGTCCCTCTCAAGGCCTTCATCCTAGACCAGGCCATTATCAGCGGCATAGGCAATTGGGTTGCCGATGAGAGCCTGTACCAGGCAAGGCTGCATCCGGAACAGTACTGCGACAACTTTTCAGATGAGGAGATCAAGCGTCTACATGAGTCCATCAAAAACGTCTGCCAGACGGCTTGTGACCTTCTTGCAGACTCGGACCAATTCCCCGACCACTGGCTTTTCAACCACCGGTGGGGCAAGGGCAAAAAGACCGCAAGCGCGCTGCCCAATGGGGAGAAGTTGGCTTTCATCACGGTCGGCGGGCGCACGAGCTGCTACGCGCCGGGCGTCCAGAAAAAGACCGGTCTCGTCGCCCCGGGTATCAAAGAAGAGCCTCTCGAGAACGACGACTCGGAAGAGAAGCCGAAGAAGTCCAGGGGCAGAAAGCCGAAGATTCAACAACCAGATGAGTGGGAAGAACCTGCGAAGAAGACGAAGGCCAGGAAGTCCCAGGCCAAGACTGAGGATGATGATGATGACCAGCGTCCGCGGAAGAAGAGCAAGGTGAAGAACGATGACATAAAGAAAGAAGTCTCGTCTTCCAGGTCGAGCACCAAGAACGGGACGAATGGTTCTGCTACGGAGAATGACACGGGCAGGAGACGATCAGCAAGGCTCAGCAGAGGTGCCTAGAATCGGCTCGAGTCCTTGGCTGATCACTGTCTCTCTTGGATAGAACGAGGATCGCCGAATACCGAGACGCGTCATATACTTGGGGCTGCTCTTCTTTTTCACGGCAAGTCAAGACACCAAGAGGATCCTCCAACTATGCATCCGTGGCCTAGACTTCGCGTCAAAGTTTCCTTGTAAAACGGAGCTCGTGGCGAAGGCTAAGCTGGGCCGGCCGAGTCCAGGTGTCCACAATTTTCGAGTATGAGAGCTCAAGATGTTAAACTTCAGCACGATACGCATTACTACCTCGCACCTCTGTGATCTTGCCCCTCGTCTATATGGCATGACGTGTCAGACTTCACATATGCAATTGTGTTCGAGTCTGTAGACCAGGGTCTACAGAACACATGGTATCTCGTTACTCAGACAAGATACATACCCCCGGGGCCTGTCATGGAACACCATTGAACGAATTTCGGCCTTGACAATAGGATAAAATTTACGGCTCCGACGGGATATCCGGCGGGAAGGTACCAAATTGGGCCATGAGATACATCTGGTCCGCCTCGTCTAGCTGGGTATCGTTCTCGGTCCCCTGAGCCAACATTCGGAAATCTGCGGTGACCTGATTAGCCTCCCCCGACTTACACCAACCACTGGCTTCGCGCCAGACTCACAGTCAATATAGTAACCCGGCGTAGCCGTCATGTATAGCTCAGCCTCCTCCGTCTTGGAGGCGTTCTCAAACGTGTGGATGGCCCGCGGCGGCACGACCATCAAATCACCAGGCGAGACTGAGACATGTGGTCAGCAACTTGTCTTGTCTGTCCTTTGGGGATTGGACTTGCCGTCGATGCTACCATCAGGCACAATAAATCGCACGGTACCTAGGCCACACACAAGCACACTCAGCAACAAAACAAACCCCCGGCACGTAAAGAAGCAGTGAGGGCCGCAAACCGCACCCTTTGTCACGAAGAACAGCTCGTCGTGGAAGCGGTGCCAGTGCATGGGCGGGCCCTTAGCGCCGGCGGGGATCATCAGGAGGACCGCGCCGACGCGGTTGTCGGTGTGGGACCCATCCTCGAACACGTAGCAGGTGATGGGCCCGAGGGTGAGGACCTCGGCGTCGTCCCTCCGGTACAGCTTCACCGGCGCCGGGCCGCGGTTCGGGGGCATTCTTGCGGGGGTGGGGCGTGGGCTTCCGGTTGTGCCAGGAGTTGGCCGATAGAGCAACGCAATTGGGGATTATTTGAATCCCGGACACCTTTGGATCGCTACTGTGAACTTTGTGTCCTGGTTTACTATCGTAGGTGAGTATTTTGGAGCGTCACTTATGGATCATGCGTGCCACGCGTTATGTTGGTGTATCTTTTGTCTTTCCTGGGGTGCATGGGGGGTGTTTCGTCCGAGCTGGACCCCAACCTCCCCTTGCGTGCGCTTTGACTTGATGGTTAGATGACGTCGTTGCTCATACCTACAGGCAAAGCAAGGACCGTACGGAGGCTCTGTTAAACTCGAGTTCTTATTCGTAACCGGCGTGGCTACTTGGGTCTTGAGATGACCGCGCACGAGACGGTGCAGGCGATGACTCCTGTCAACGTGGGCCTAATTCTGCGAGCCCGGCATCTATTTGTGCCGTTCCTGAGCACTCAACATCCGCCGAAGGCCAAACAAAGTTCCGAATTAATTCTCGAATGAGCGAAACCTTGGTGATTGTATACCGGAGCATGTTGATCTTGTGGAAGGAGGAGCATGTGCCTACCTTAACCTACCGGAACAGCTCCTCTGCTGACGAGATGTCGGATCACCGTGCAGAACGCCGTGTGTGATCCCAAACAAAAGTACCTCGCCAAAACCCCGTAGTGAACCGGGAATTTTTTGGTCGGGAGTTCACAGAAGCCCGCTCGAGATCCAACCTGCTCACGCATGACGGAGCCCAAGGAATCAGAGCCAGCTCCGTGATGGCCGAATACCTGCCGAAATGCCCGAGCACTCTGGACTGCCGAGTAGTCCTCGGCTTGGCTGGGAGAGAACAAGGCTCGAGAGGCCCCGGGGTGTCTAAGGGGTAGGCAGACAGGCAGAGGCGCAGAGACGCACCCCGCTGCCGTCTTGCAGTGATCTGGGAGCTATGTTGAGCCACGGCGAGGATCATCCATTGAACCGACGCGCAATAGGAGACAAAACTCCTGTCCAGACAGTGGCGTCGTCGTCGCATTGGTCTGTGGCTTCTTTAAAACCCCGCGGGGTTTGGCCCAAGATCAAAAGATAACGGGATGCAAAGTGTCTCCACGTCCGGGTGACGGTTAGGCACTGGGCAAGAAGGCGCTCTCACCTTGCCACTGAGGGAAAAACGTGTCGCGGTCTGATTCACAGACGGGGTGAAACTGGGTGGGGAGCATGGGATCGCGAAGTGCTTTCCGCGTGCGCAGCGACCTGTCAGGTTCATCGGAAGCAGCCATCCGGACAGCCCCCGCTGGGAATATCCACCCTGATGTTGAAGTCGTCTCCGCCGCGAACTCTATCGGAGGGAGTGGGACAGGACCTGCCCGCGTGTCTGCCAGGGAAAAAGACTCAATCCGCACCCGCTGGGCACGATCCCCTGGGAATTGCATGTGTCACCGGCCTTTGGGGGTCCTCGATTTACGCTGCCGACCCCAAGGGACATCATCGCGAGTAGTGGAGGTGGGTCGCCGAGTGAAATACTTTCTTGATCGCGGCAGGTTTTCATGCGCGGAAATGTGGATAATCCAAGAAATTGCCCAGGCAGGTCCACGATCATTCTTTGGATTGTGATTACCAGTCGCTCTGGTGGGTAGATCGATACGTCTATTCTAAATCTGACCCGTCAAACTGAGAGAACGGTCGATGACGCATCTACCACCACGGTAGGCATCGCCTTGTTCATCCTGTACGAAACGCATGCGGCGGTTCAAGCACACTCGAAAAACAAAGATGGGTATCGTTCGTGCCTAATAGCGCTATGCCTAACAGCAAAAGAAATGCCCGTATGCAGCAAAAACAAGAGGGAACAACCGGAATGCTGACCCTGGCAACCCATAATGAACGCCTTGAATGCTGCTGTGCTGTGATGCCGAACTGCCTCAAAGCAGACATGCCCGCTTGAACTCCCTTGTTGCCTTTATCTTTCCCATGAAAGCCCAGCTGCCCGAGCAGTCGGTTGTAAGTAGGAACGCCAGTGTTTATGCCCCCAGTGAAATATGACGATCTGTTTGTTGCCTTGTTTACCCATTCTGCTTGGCACCGATACCGAATAGTGCAAGAAGAAATAAAAACAAAAAAAAATAATCAGAGTGCGGTGGATTGAAGGCATCCCGGTTCCGTAAATGTTTCATGACGAGCATGATGCGCGAAGATGACAGGCGTGTTGCCGTCCTAGTCCTTTTGATGTTGGAACCCGACCGAGTATCGATACTCCTGGGTGTCCCATGGGATAGGGATGATTGTGAGGATGTTGACGAACGGTCTGCCATCCTTCTTGAAATTCGTGATTTCTGTCTGGTGCTCCTTGTTGGCCTTTACGGCCTCGTGCATGCCCTTGATCGTCCTCTGGTCGACATACTGGCGGGCGGAATGTGGCTGGACGTTGCCACCAGGGGCCTGCAGGAAGCGGCAGTTCTTGCCCCTGATGTCGCTCATCCGGTACCCGGTCATCTCCATGAAGGGGTCTGAGGCGTAGATGATGGGGGCGTCGGGCAGTGCGAGGTCGCAGACGAGGAGCGCGACGGAGCAGTCGATGGGGCCCAGGTCGATCTGGGGGTTGGGCCTGGCGAAGATGCGGAAGAGGACTGTCATGACGTCCAGCCCGCTCGGGGCGTAGAGTCCCGGGTAGATCAGAGGATCAGAAGTGGTTGATTTTTCCATGCATTGTGCAACCTGTGCCTCCCTCGTCTTGCCGTTCTGTGCAAACCGGGACTGTAGACTCGTGTTAGCACAGGTGGTTCTTCTAAAAACAACACGGCTGTGATGCCACCAAGCGACAGCGGCTAAGCCTACCTCTAGTGCACATGATTCCCAGGGATTCATCTTCGTAGACTGGGAGACAGGGGTTGGAGAAGTATGAGGGATCTGGTCACGGCGACACAACATCTTCCAGTTTCAACACAACGGGGCGCGAAGATAAATATCGAGAGCAGAGAAGAACCAGCCGTGCCCTCTAGAAGACTCTAAGAAGACATTGGGAATTGTCGGGTAAATATTTGGCCAGTTATGACAGTAGTGCACGTAAGAGATCGAGATCACAACAGACGGAGGCCCATATAGCGAACCCGCAGCTCCGAGAGTTTGAGTACCAGGACAGGCGTTGGGGGGGGAGGATGGATAGGAGTGAGAGGGACAGATCGTGGACCGGGCTAGAGCTCCGTCCGGTGTTCGTGGGTGTACTGCGCCATGTAATGTGCGTGCGTTGTGGTGGGCATGTGTGGGCATGTGTGCATGTTGGGCGGCCGACGGGATGGGAAAGTCGAGCGGCAGCAAGCGAAATGGGCCCGAAATGCGATCGCATTTCGATGGCTGGGCGGCATCTGCCATGATCGCGGCACGATCAAGTAGGCCGGGCGATCGGGGAGGTCGCAGCGAAATATGGGACAATCAGTAGATATACCGCACACACGCTAGCCAGGACGCATACTGTACAGTGACAGTGTACCCAACTTGTAAACCGGCCAACCTGCCAACCTGCCAACCTAGCTCTAACCCGCAAACACACTGCCCTCGTCATTGCTTGCCAGCTCCGTGCTGTGCATGCGAGAGCTGCGAGAGCACAGCGAGAGCACTGCTTTTGATGGGCAACACTCTACGTATCTACCTAGGTACCTAGGTAGTACGTAGTAATGTTCCTCCCACTCAAGCGTCCTGTCTCGTGGGACTGGGACAGCGAGAACTGCCGCGGAACATGTGGCCCGCCCGATTGACGAGCATGCCGTCGCGAAATTAGTCAGGGCGGGAAAAGTGAGCTGATCACGGTGTCAGCAGGACAAAGCATTGACGGGAAGCACGCGGGAGTCCCCTGGGTGCGGGTTGACGGAAACGGGATCGATTAACATCGTGGCCCAGGCTGACGGAGCAGAAGGGGCAAGAAAAAGGTCGATGCGACGGGGGTGACGATCGTCGCGGAGGGCAGACGTTGTTCGGATCTGGAGCTACTGGTGGCCTAGCCAGCCTGGCCTAGCCAGCCTAGCCTAGCTTGCCCAGATACATCGGTACTAGGGTCTCTCCGGGGGGGCCGATCGGAACTGAGTGGCAGAGAAACAGGCCAACCAATGTCAAGCCGATCGAGCATCAACGGTTGCCCGCCGTACAGCCAGACAGCCTCGCGTCTCCTGACAAGTCTCTGATATCTGCTGTTAAACGGTACACAATGCCGCAATATGTAGACAAATATACACACCTCGTCCGATCTAGCGTGCGCGGGAAGCTTACATCCTAAAACCGTTCCGGCTGTCAAGGGAAATGCAAGACAGAGTTGCTGCATGTGGCCGCAACGCCCCAGCACGCCGGACACATGAGGTCGGATGCTTCTGGTAGTACGAAGCAAGCACGGAGTACATAGGCTGCCCACCAGAGATGGCACCACGACCCAAGTCCCCAGACCCGGGCCACTGAGTCGTCGGCCACCCCTTGCATCTCACCTCGCTCACAAACACCCCATGTTTCCACCCCATACTCGTTGCTTCTTCTGGCTGCAGTGCGACACCACGACCCCTCATTCCTCATTCACGAAGCGCCTTCAGGAGCTTATACTCCGTCGCGGGCGACCACGCCCAGGCAATGAGGCTCAAGTGGTACGTAGACGGCTTCCCGTCCTCCCCCCACAGCTTGTCCTCGGGGACACCGGCGTCATCACCGGTCCCCTGAGGCACGAGCTCGCTCAGCGCCGTCGTCCTTGCCCTGTCCCAGTCCGCCTCCCCCGGCTTGCTGTCGTCAACCAGCGTGTTTGCGAGGCGCTTCCTGACCTCGAGCTCGACGTACACTTCGGCAAATGTGGTGTCGACGCCCTTGGCCGCCTTGATCAGCGGGAGCGCTTTCTCCACCGTCTTCTTCTTCAGCACCGGCTTGAACTCGCGCTGTTCGGCCTTTGCCTTGGGGTACGTCTCATTGAGCCAGGTCTCAAACACGGCCTGGGCTGCCTTGATGTCATCCGTCTTCTTGGGGTGGTGCTTGGCCCTGTTGTACATCGTGTTGATGGTCTGGCGCTGGTCTACGGTGCCTTGGTCAGCGAATGGGACCCCACAGCATGCCGCTGCCCTCAAAGGAGGAGTGTCCAATGGCTTCTTCTCCAGGGGAAAACGTGACGTTTCTTGGCAACCGCTCCATAGCAAAGTGCAATGCCATATTTATTTGCACGCGGATAGTGGGACCACCCAACCTGTGAGCGAGCCTGGTAGTGTAGCTTCCGAGCGCCTTACCGGTCGCCACGCCGAGACAGACTTCACCGGACTAAAGTACTTGACACCTGCACTTGACAGATCGAGGGGACCAATGAGGAGAGAGAGTCGCTTACAGGTCAGGCTTCTCTTGGAAACGAGCTCGATGGTCTTTTTCGCCGTCTCCACATCTTTGAAGCCCGTCCCCTTGAGTGTAGTCTCCGGGTTATCGTCGGTGTCTATCCCACGGCCCGGGTCAGCAAGTATTCTCTTGAACGGAAACGTCACAAGGGGGGCCAGGAGATGAGCTTGATGTGCAAGCACATGCTCTCTGCCCACCCAGGATACCTTAATTCACATATGAGTTGACCAAGGGCATGGTCAATTGTGCGGTGGACTATCCTTAACGTACACAAATGGTATGACTTCGGGTCCTTGGAGGACTGGGCTTCCTTCCCATCCTTCTTGGACAGTGGGTCGACCCGGTTGTTTTGCTTCTTTGTAGGCACTTTAGCCATGTTGTTGTTGTTGTTGTCGTCGACGTCGATGACACTGACGGTAGGAATGGCTGGTGTTGCGACTGAGGCTGGTGGGGATGGATGTGAGATGCAGCTGTGGCTGAGAACAAGTGTTTTTGACGCCGCCCTGCCTAGCCCATATAAAGCATTCCGGATGGTACTTTTGCGAGGGGGGCGGGCCGCCTGAAAGCGGTCAATATCTACCTAATCTTCTAAATGTTTTATGTTTTATTTTACTGCGACAAGCCCCCCGGGCGTTTATCCTGCAGGGTACCGGCAGCCTCCTCGTCATGAATCTCTCTTGATGCCCACAACCAGAGCCTGTTACGGCGTCGACAAAGGCGGCTTTGATTAGCTGCCCTGGCTGCCCACAGTTCTGCTTGGTGGGGTTGACATCATTGCCCTGAAAGCCTGGCCATGCACTGGCCAGCCAGCCAGGGGAGTTGCAGCCTACAAGGGTCACCTGTCAGTCATCCATGCCCAGCCGGCGCGCGGGCTTTGAGGGGCGACCACACGCGACGCGCTTCAGCGACGCGCTTGACAGGGCTCAGGCCGTACGTACCCTGGGAAGTTCCCCATTTGATAGCCGATCGGCTTCGACATATCGCAGAATCATCGCGATTGGTGACCTGCGAGGTGTCAAATCACCACTCATCTCGTCCTTACCTGCCATTAACCCTACTGCCCTCCCAGCAGAAGACCGTCGTCGCATCCATACCCATTTCGACGACGAAACGCATGCGCAAAAAGAACTTGTAGCCCAAGAACCGAACCCTCATCCACGCTCCACACCACACAATGCTCGGGTCCCAGCGGCGGACAGGGCGCCCTGCGAATCACAGCCAGCGACAGACCCAGCCCGGCCACCATGACTCCCTGGACCTCCCCCCGTACGAGCCGCCGAAGTGCCCCCTCACGGACGACCACATGCGCAATCTGAACGACTTCTGCACGGGCCGCATCAACGACGCGTACGAGAAGCAACTAACACAGTCCGCCAAACTCCTCAGCCAGAGCGTGTACGCCATCAACGAGCGCGTGACCAACCGGAAGACGATGGCGGCGCAGAACGCGGCGAGGGCCGCCAAGAGGAAACACGGCGCCGGCGACGACGCGGATGGCGACGACGAGGCCGCCGCCGCCGCCGCCGCCGAGAGGGCCGAGAATGACGTCCGCGAGCTGGAAGGCCAGGTCCTCGGCCTCGCCACGCAGATTGAGGAGGCCATGAGGCAGGTGCTCGACATGCAGGCCGCGGTGCAGGACGACAAGAGCATCCTTCGGGGCCTGCCCGCGCTGGCGGCGGCCCGGCAGCAGGGCGTGGCGGAGGAGGCACGGCAGCAGCAGCAGCAGCAGCAGCAGGCCGACGAGGAGGATGGCGACAACGCAGACGCCCCCGAGGTCCCCGGGGTGCCTCTACTGGACGTACTCAGGGAGGCGTGCAGCGCCAAGGCCGCCGAGTACGAGGGGTTGACCCCCTACGACAAGTACGCCGTGAACAACAGCTACATCGACTTCCGGCAGTCGTGGCACGAGGGCCTGTACCAGGACCCGGACGAGATCCCGCTGCCCGACGCGACGAGGTGGTTCAACCGGGACGGGCGGCCGAGGCTCGAGGCGCGCAGGGACGACGGCCAGGACGGCGAGGCGGACGCGGATGCCGACATGGACGGTGACGGCGACGGCGACGACAACGACGAGATCCAGATCGCGCGCGAGAAGAGGAGCTTTAGGTGCCCGGTGTCGCTCGCGGTCATCCGGGAGCCTTACACCTGCAGGCTCTGCAAGCACTCCTTTGAGAAGGACGTCATCACAGAGTACATCAAGGGAGGCCCCAACGGCAGGGGCAAGGCGGCCAAGTGCCCTGAGTCTGGGTGCCACGTCGAGGTGAGTCACGCCGCCGCCTTCCTTTTATCCCCTCCGAGTGAATGACTGACTGACTGACTGACTGACTGACTGACTAATACTGCTCGCCAGGCCATGACGCTCCAGGACCTTTACTTCGACGAGGCGCTGCTGCGTAGGATCAAGCGCGCCGAGCAGGCAGAAAGGGAGGCCGAGGCGCGGTCTTCGGATCAGGAGGACGGGGACGAAACGACTGTAAGGGACGCTGAGGATGAGGACTCGCGCCTCAGCCGTGCTAGCCTTGCGAGCACGGCTAAGAGGGCTAAGACGGAGGGGCGCTGAGACCACAAGGTTGAGGCTGATGATAACGATGATGCTGATGATGGTTCAGCATGGAGGGGCGAAGGCAAGGCTTGCGCTTTGCATGGTTTCGACAGAGGCCGGAACAGACTATTGATACCCACACCGTAATTCATTGCAAGGCTCGCTGCTCTGAAACCAACCCCCCCCCTTCCCATCATCATCCGCTGTGCTCTACATGCATTGACGTGCCGGGGCGTGCCAGGCATTTTGCTTGGATTTGGCTTGAGCGAGACTACCACTCAACTTTTCATGACCAGAACAACTACAGCTGCATTACACCTACCTAAAGATACCGGATAGTGCACACACAGAAATAGTGTGGACGTCGCCGACCACCTGCTGCCACGACACCCACCCCCACAACAGCCAATCCCACATCGCACGCCGAACTTGCACGCCCGATTCACACACATAACTCGTACACTCAGGTCAAGCGCCCATTTCGCACACTCATATATATACCCCTCAAGATGTGTTACGATCAATTGCGGCACGAACGACGTGCCGCTGTAGCCTCGTCCTTTTTTCGCGGCCGTGGATCAACCCATTCTCCATCTGAGCGGAAGGCAAGGCGCAGCCAAGGTTGGTAAAGTAGCCGAGTGAGGTCTGAAATGTCTGTTTTGTTACTGGAAGGTCACGTATCGTACTTGATGACTCCGTGTACGGTCAGTCTGAGTGGTGGAGGATATATTGATAAGTAATTCCCTGATGCATAGTCCCTGTCAAAGCCGACACCGACCGAAAGAAATCCGCTTGCCCGACTCCAAGCTATGCTCATAATGATCCCCAATCCTGATCCCCGGGCTACGAAGCCCGATACTGTACACCAGAGTAATCGCATTCGCAAACTATTTATATCGTGCCCGATACCAATTTCCATTTCCTAGACTTGGGGTAAGGTCGTGCGTATTGGATTGGTCCTGTTTCGTTATTCTCCTTCTCGAATCCCGAAAAGCTGCCGGATGTTGTCCTCCGCTCAACCGGCTGCCCCGAGAGTGGAGCGCCGCCATACCACCAGAGCCGCAATCGCCGCGCAAGCGGTTGCCCCCAGCGCAACGTACAGGCTCGTCATGTCCGGGGGCGGCTCCTCGCTCTTCGGGAAGCCGGAGCTTGGGTTCGTCGCCGCCTCTGCCAGCGCGACAAACAGCTCGCTGATGCTCTCCCACGTGACACTGACGTGAAGCGGGGTGGGCATCATCAGGCCGTGGGTATACGCATCAGGCTGCATCTCGCAGCGCTGCGTGGTTTTGTCCTTGTCGGCCTTGAGGGCGACATATATAGAGGGCAGCTCGTCGAGGTGCGGGAACTTCTGGCGGAGGTCGACGATATGCGAGAAAGAGTCCGGGTCTGAAGAGTCATAGGTGTAGCAAAGAAGATCGCAGGCATCGAGCTTGGCACGGTTTTCGAGGATGGCAGGCTCGAGCTCTCCAAGCTCCTCAAGAATGAGATAACATTGCTTTCCGCCCTGGAGCTCGACACTATTGACCGCCCGCCTGGGCTTGATAGTTGGGCGGTGGAGAGCGTCAAAGGGGCGGCTGAGGAAAGCGTCCATGAGGGACGATTTGCCAGCCCCTGAGCTGCCGAGGACGTAGCACAACACAACACCTCGCTCGACACGGCCCGGTCGCTTCCTACGCTTCCGTGGCTTGGTCACCTTCAATGCGCTAGTGATGGACTCCTTCGGGTTCGAGGCCTCGAAGCCAAGATAGGCCAGGTACTCTAGCGTCGTCTTTGGCTCAAGGAAGGTGGTCATGCTCCATTGAGCGAGCCAACCCTGCAGCGTGATGTGACCAGCTTCGTTGCGGACAGTGGACGATGGGAAAGACGCGTCAGTCCAGGACTGGGGCAGGCCAGGGGTGGGCCGGAACAACGCCGCAAGCTCCTCGCTATTGAGCCCTCCGTCGTTGTCCTTGTCAAAGGCTATGAAAAGGTCCACGAAGAAGCGATACCCAGCAGGGCTCAGCTCCGCCGAGGCATATTCGGGGACGTCGAACTTGGGCCGCAGGAAGTTGTCCTCCAGACTGAGACTATCAGTGTAGCGATGCTTCCGCAGAATGATCCATATCGTCTCGTGCCGACCCTTCTCGGCGTACATCCTGTTCAACCGAAGGAATCCTTCCAAGTCTACGCCTTTCTCTAGATTGGTGCCGGGGGACACCTTGCTGACGGTCAGTTTGATGTTGTCCAGGTCCTCCTGTGACAAGGGCCGCTCGAAAGACTTGGCCTGGAAATCATGCATCTCCTGGTCGTTGAGATAGCCATCCTGGTCCTTGTCACTCAGGTAGAAGATCCTCCGCAGGGCAGATGCACAGGCAGGTTTGAGGTTGCCCTCCTTGTAATCGAAGAGCGGGGCTATGGGGTGGGTGACGGCCTTCTGGCAGAGGAAGAAGACCTCGTTTACATTTCGGTGCTCCCGGGCGCTCGTCCTGATACAGGAGTCGACCTCACGGAACTCGTGCATAACAGGCAGGATCTCCTCGTCGACGACCTGGGCTGTGTTGCCGTCTCCGGTCAGGTCCGACTTGTTCGCGCACAGCACCACCGGAACATTAACACCGAGGGAGCGGAAGTAGGGCATCCAGAAGAGCGCAACCCTCTCATAGCTGTAGTGGTCGGAGTAGACGAGGAGTATGACGTTGGACTTCCTGATCTCTTTCCGCAGGGTATTGCGGTCTTGGGGACGGGCAGATGTGTCGACGATGGTGGTGGTGACATTCTCTGGGGTTCCTATGCTCGGAGGGAGGGATATCTGCGGCAGGACGGCCTGTATACGTGCCAGGGTCAGAGTGGCTCTCGAGTAGACCAGGGGATCCGGCCCGGATGACGGCTAGAGAGGGTGGGCTCGAACTCACCTGGATCTTGTTGGAGACGAAGACGTCCTTCACAAGCGAAGCGATGAGGCTGGATTTCCCAGTTCCCTCGTCACCGCACACGCAGATGCGCACTGGTGACCACGGGTCAGAGGGTCACGACGTGGGGAACTGCAACGGGGTGACGGACCTGTCGCCATGGCAGCTAATGTGGCGGCGGCGGCGGCGGAGGAGTACTGAGGTCCTACTCATGCCATTCCAGGCGGGGGGATCGACGGCAGAGTGGATGTACCCGCAGACGACAAATGGCCGCAATCACAGTCAAGTATCCCAAGAGTGGACAGCCAGTGAGGAAAAGGGCGTGTTGTGTGGTGCAAAGAAGAGAGCAAGCAACGGGTGTTGTGGTGGTGTGTGTGGTGATAGAACTGGTGGAGCCGGTGGCGGTGGTGGGCAGGGGTCTGGGGAAGCTACCCATACCTGTCTAAGAGGTGGTGTTAGCTAAGTACCTACCTAGGCCTACCTAACTTGGCTGCCCACCAATTTCCGAGAGCTTCACAGCCAACCAAGAGCTGTTGAACAGGCGCGTGACATGGCGGATTAAACGACATTGCAATCTTTGATCCCAATCGCTCCGGCTCTCTCTTCCTCCACTCTATCTCTGCCCGCTTCTTTCTCGTTCCTCGGTTACCTACGTATAGTCTTTGATACCCCTCCCTTTCTCTTCCATGAGCGCATGGATTGAATTTTGTTAGCCACCACCGATTGTCACCCTGCGCCTTCATCTACATACCTGTCGCTTCGAGACTCGGTTTCGGAATCGGACTGGTACTCAGTACTTTTTGGTCTGGCAGCCAGCCAATTCAACGCGTTGGCTTGAGCTGACCGCACTCGCCGCATCGCTGCTCATATGAGCCCCTCCGTGACACGAATGACCTCTCACCAGCACCTGCATGCAGCCCACCACATCGAAATGTTTATAAGAGACCAGCGGATCTCTGATAAGCGCATCCCAGCAACCCTGTAGGTCTCTTAGCTTCCAGAGCTGCCCTGGCACAGTCCTCAATCTGCATGAAGCGCCTCGCCAGACCCGAGATATACTCTTTCAAAACGTTCTTCGCGATCGAGAACCTGGAGTAGCGTGATATGCCGGTGCTATTTAGTATTATCTTACAGAGCTACCATGCTTCTCACTTGGGATCGATTGGTCGACCATCGAATTCCTGTTGTCTAGGTGAGGAAACATCCTAGTGTTTCTTCCTGAGATGCGCTTCCACAGTTGCCTTGCAAATCTCATGTGGTTAAATGCGTGTCCATCGCTGCCATGCCAGCTACTACGAATCCTCAAATTTCTGTTTTGGGGAACTTACAAGCCTGGCTCCCTTTTTCAGAACACCGTCAACATCCACACCAAGAAATGACAGAATTTATCTGTTGGCAGAGGTACACGAAACGAGATCATTATTGCGGCATGAAAGCCCCTGAGCACAAGGCTCAGACTCCGGGTTCCATATATTATCGCTGCCGTTGCCTAGTCTGGGGGTTCAGACGAACAGTATAAGCTTTCTGCTCCCGGGATCCCGCCCGTAGATCCTATGATGTTTTACCTATGTTTTGCTACCACCCAGGGCCCGCGACGTTTCAACTGATCTACTGAGTCGATGTACTACAACGACTGCGGCTAGTCCTCTTCTTTCCACACGAGTATTTCCTCCCCCGACGGACTCCTGTACTAGTTGACCCCTTGAGCATTGAAAATAATGCAGCCGCGCCCAGAGCTTATTACTCGAGTCAACTCCGGTGTGAGAGGGCGGCGATGCAGGTAAGTACATATACGCTCACTGGAACGTTCTTATTTCCCTGAGTGCTTTCCGGGGCGCCTCGCTCACCGTGTAGAACAAACAGCCCACCGCAGGGACCGTTAACCACTCTCTTTCACAATGTTGCCAGCACTTTTCAGTGTAGTACTCGCTCTTTTTGTAACACCCAATCTGGCATTGGAGTCCACCCTTGTCCAGGTCGAGCACCTCAGATCACCAACGTCACCATGGGCTATCTCCCGCCCAGCAGACCCGGGACAACGCCTGCAATTGTCGATCGCGCTGGACCGGAGCAGACATGTCGAGGAGAAACTTTATGCTGTGGCCACACCGGGCCATGGGAATTATCGCAAGCACCTCACCAGAGCCGAGGCTCAGGCACTGCTGAGCCCCGATAGCGAGGCCGCTGGCGAGGTCAAGCGTTGGCTCATCAGCAACGACGTTGACCCTTCTGATATAAGGCATGACAAGCATTGGATTAGGGTGACGACCACCGTGGAGAAAGCCAACCGCATGCTGGACTCTGACTTCTCATGGTACAAGCACATGGGCAGCGGCAAAGAGGTGCTAAGGACGCTGCGGTATTCCCTGCCGCAGGAGCTGAGCGACGATATCTCGCTCATCACCCCGACCACGCGTTTCTGCTCGCACCCGATGATGCACCGGACCGGGCCATCCAGGAGCCCTGAATCCATGGCCGATACACAGCTGCCCGGAGAACTGCGCAGGGTGAAGGCGAGAGGCCTCACCGGCTTTACGCAGCGCCTTACCCAACAGGAGGCTGTCTCCCAGGCCACCAAAGCATCGTGCAACACCACAGTTACCCCGAGCTGTGTGCGAGCCTTGTACAACGTGCCTTCGAATTTGACATTGAGTAAGGCCAGAGGCCTCGGCGTGTATTCCTCCCAGAACCAGGTCCCAAAGTTCGCGGATTTCGCGCTCTTCGCGCAGATGGTCGACCCAACATCCCCGCCGTCCAACTTCTCCTTCCTGAGTATCAACAACGCCACCGTCGACCAGAACCAAAACGAGTTCAGCAACCAGGAGCTCCAGTTCGACGTCCAGTACGCCGCCACGCTGTCCAGCCCCGTGCCCAACATCGTGACGGCCGTCACCGGCGACGGGCCCCTGCAGCCAGAGCTGGGCAACGTCCCGGGCGACTCGACGGAGCCCTGGCTCATCTGGCTCGACGCGATGCTCGCCCTGCCGGACGACCAGCTGCCTCACACCATCACGACCTCCTTCGGCGAGAACGAGCAGGCCCTGCCCGACGGGTACGTGCAGCAGATCTGCAACCAGTTCGGCGCCCTGGGCGCCCGCGGCGTCACCATGTTCGCGGCGAGCGGCGACAGCGGGCCCGGCAACACGTGCGTGTCCAACGACGGCACCAACAGCACCAAGTTCAACGCCGTCTTCCCGGCGTCCTGCCCCTTCGTCACCGCCGTCGGCGGCACTCGCGGCACGGAGCCCGAGAGCGCCCTGTCCTTCTCGTCCGGGGGCTTCTCGGAGCGCTTCGCCAGGCCCGCGTACCAGGACCAGGCCGTGCCGGCCTACCTGAGCGGCACCGTCGGGACCCAGTTCCAGGGCCTCTTCAACGCGTCCGGCCGCGGATTTCCGGACATCAGCGCGCAGAGCTTCAACGCGACCTTTGTTGACCAGGGCAGGCTGTTCGGCTTTGCTGGCACGAGGTATGTTTCGTCCCCAGTGACAGCGCGTGGCTGCGTGTGTAAAGATGGGCCAGCTGACGAGGTGCGCCTGACAGTGCGGCGGCGCCAATCTGGGCGGGAATGGTCGGGCAGGTCAACGCCGCGCTGATTGCGCAGAACAAACCACCCATGGGATTCATAAACCCGTGGTTATATGGCGCTGGACTGTCTGCAATGAATGACATCACCACTGGCGCATCTGTCGGGTGCAATGGGAAAAGCGGATTCGGCGAAGCTTTCCCACCAGAACTCGGTGCTAAGGTACAACACTTCCTATTTCCCCCCTATGGAGGCTGTCTTCTTGAGACATGCATGCGGCTTCGCTGCGCAGTCAATGAAGAAAGTTCGCTGACAGAGAAACCAGATAGTACCGAATGCGAGTTGGCCCGCAGTCGCAGGTTGGGATGCTGTGACGGGTCTGGGGACGCCTGATGTTGGTAAGATGTTAGCCTTGGCCATGGCGGCTTGAAGGATGTAAATATAAATTATATATCTATTCTGAGCCTGCGAAGAAAGTGGTATCAATATGTCGAGAACCACGGGATGTACGTACCAAAATGTAAACAAAACGGGCAGCACGTGATGAGGTACTGCACGAACCCAAACAACGGCGGCGTCTGTCCGCGACATCAGCCATAGTTGCAAATATGGCCGTTCGCTGGGGCCCATTTAGGCCAACGAACGACCGCCCTTGTACCGTGGCCTGCGAGGAAGATGGCTAACTGCTCCTTGCCATTTCTCAGGTGTACCGCACCGTCTTGTGGTTGTCGATGTAGGAAGCACGCGAAGCATGTCTCCCAAACAATGGCAGAGCGACCTTTTGCCATGGTGGGCTTTCAGACGAGAGAGCCTCACACATGTCCCTCACGCAGGCCCCTCAACCTCACCCTCATCCTCATAGATGCCCCCCCTTCTCTCACCCCAAAACCCCTTCCCATAGCTGATCAGGATCTCCTCCCCCTTCGCAACGCCACCGCCCTTCCCCTTGGCCTTCTTCCCCAAGGGCAACACGAAGACAGCCATCCCCTTCTCGCCCCTCCTGGGGTCCCACACCTCACGGAATTCGGCGTTGGGCTTCACAGCCCCAGGCACGCCGCGGTAGTCATTCACGAACCTGGCCTCGTTGCCCATCCTGGCGGCATCGATGGCGACGCCCGCGTCTCTGTCCAACCAGAGGTCATAGTCCGAGGACGCGTGGGCGGCCGAGTCGGCCGGGTGGTACTCACCCAGGTAAGGGAGGATGAGGCTGCCGGGGGCCAAGGGCCGGGCGGCGAAGAGGCCAGACTGCCCGCACGCTGGGTGGCGCGGGTCGGTGATGGGCGTGATCTTGACTAGTGGGCATGGCCCCGATCTGTGGTCGCGGGGTATCTCGCGCAGCTCTTCGTCTGCGGCGGGTGGCTTCGTGCGGAGGGACTGACGCTGGGCTCTTGCGAGGGCCGGGGAATAGGCCGGCGAGGTGAGGTATGGGGAGCCCTCTGGCCAGTTCTTGGGCAAGGGCTGCTTTGGGCCGCCCATCCTGTTTTGGGGGGCAAGGACGTCCGACGCTGATGGGCCAAGCATTCGTTGTTGACTTCTCGGCTGTAATGCCTGTGACTTGGTCCAGCTGGCTGTTTCATATTCTGGCTGGAGGGTCTTGGAGTAAGGTGTGGACAATGCGAAGATTTAGTTGTGTCTATATATACACTCATTGTGGACACCGAATGCCTACGGGCAACGATGCTCCCAGTAGCCCAGGCGTCCAGCACAGAGATGATAAAGTGTTTCTGTTGACGTTTTGTCCAAGGTTCCAAGTTCGACCCTTATTTAAACCAAGTCTTTTTAATCTCTTTTGAATGTCCTATTTATTATTTAAAGATCTTTACTAAGACTGTTCCATAACTAAATTGTTAAATATATATATTGATTTATATTTATGTGGGAGTAGACAGTGTTGCACATATTCTGAGGTGCACGGTAGCTAGCCTTATCGATAGCAGTAGCTAGCTGGCACCATCTTGCAACCAGCTGTCAGCCACATAGCAGCTGTGTAGCTAGCCTATAACAAGAGCGGCTGCGGCTGCAGCCTGCCCGGCCCCTCTACACCACGCAAGAACCAATGCAGCCAATCAGAATCCTTCGTTTTTGACGACGACGATTCAACCCGTACGTAGAGCCCCTGCCGGGGCCCCGGGGTGCTATCCGTCAGCTCTCGTCCAATCTGCTTGCTCCGTTTCAAACTGGCCTGGGAAAAACTTCCGTTCCAAGACTATTCTAGACAAATAGCAAAGCCAATCTAACACTGATCAGTTTCTGCTTTGGCAGGCACAGACGAACTCGGGTACACAATCGAGGAAGGCGCCTTGCTCCTCAGACACTCGAGTACCTAGGTACATCCCGTCCTGGTTATACCAATGCAGCTCCCTGGAAACCATTTCAAAAGACCTTACTGCTATCATCGTGATTTTTCAACGTGCGAGAAGGACTTATGGACGCAATTCAAACACCATAATTCATTCATGGTTTCAAGATGGGTTTGGTGTCGCATCGGTTCCAGTCCCATGCTCGTGGCAATCATTGAGGCACAAAGCTCGTGTGGCTCCCTGTATTTGGTTTTCCTCCTTCTTCGGAAAGAAGGAACCTTTTGTATCAGATACTGCCTGTCGTTTTGATTGGGCCGACACCATAACTGCCTTCTAAAGTTTGGACTCTTGATGCAGTTGCCTCTGCATGGCAGGCGCATGTGCAGCCTGCCAGACACACGCAAGCGCATTTCAGGAAAGGAACACAGGCGACCGGCCGAGTACTTAAACCATTCCTCTCCGCCCCATGAATTCCTGGTTTCTTCTTCCTCTCTTCTTCTTCATCATCCTAGTGCGGGAAAGCCCCGTCCTCAGCTTGCTGGGGAGCTGAACTTTTCTACGCTGTCTGATGCTCCATTGTACCCCGGGGCATCGGGTATGGTTGGGAGCCTGCCGTCCGCACGGTTCCCTTCTGTGAGTACAATTTTTGAAAGGACGTCCCTGGTATCACACTACCTCCAGGTGACGTCCGCCACTTTTTTTCTTATTGAGCTCGTGGGCTGGTCCCGCGACTTGAAGAAGAAAACAATGTGGCATCCATCTCCAGGACATGATGACTCGGAGGCCTTGTCTGAACCGTTGGCACGGAGGTGTACAACATCATGGTAAGCCTCCAGGGATTGGGGGTCTTGTCGAGGCTGGAGCGAGGCACGGAATAGCAGGTTCAAGGTTGTCGGAGGGTCTCCATGTCATTCTAGAAGATGTACGAATGAATGCAACTTTCGGAGCGAGAAGTCTTGGTTCGCCTTCCAGCGTGAGTTGTCCATTTCGCGCTCGCCTCAGCACAGTCTCTCCATGGCGTGCGCCATCGTTATTCCCTACTTGCCCTTGAATCTGCTGGGTCGACTACACCCTCTCCACTGCCATGATGGTCACGTCCCCGTACTGCACAATACAGACTATATCTTCACAGTGGCTTGCACGATTCCCAGGTTCACTCACATTATCGCGGGAATTTTGATTTCCGGTATTTTCACGTCTGTGATCCTTCCTGGCCCCGACTCACCATCTTGCTGGGTAGGAGAGCATGTCTTTTCACCGCTCTGGACACTCGAGCTTCTTCAAACTTGTACTGACCAGACCACAGCTGGACGATGGGAGAGCCCATCTCTTCATTGCGTTGATCTCCAAATCTTTCCCATTTCAGCTACCAAGAGGGACGAGTCAATATCTTCGCCCTGAGTCTCTCGAGCCTCCTGGCTACAACATGATGGGAACCCATGGCCTCACCCACCGTTGCCGGGACCCTCGTATCCAGTCGGCTCAGGTGCATTTAAGCAGAACCCGCCTCTTCACAATGCTTGTGATAGACGACCTCCGCGCTTCACGAACGATATGATTCATCTGTGGCAACTCAAGTTTGCTCGGAAGCTCTTCACCCACAGAATACACCGCGACTGTTGAGTGGGGCAAGGGACCTTCTCAGAATGCACTTTTCGGTCTTCCTTCTAGAATGGTATTTGGGGGAGCCCATCTCTTAATATTCCTCTTTATGGCCCCCGTCATGACATCTCGACGAACATGTCTGTCCACGGCAGGTGCCTGTCTCGTTCTACCGGAATGGAGCTCGACATGGGGGAGCCCCCTGACAAAGACAACACACGGCACGACTGCACGGGAAACAAGACTCTAGGTCATCCAGGGATCGCTCTGTCTTAGACACCGCTCTTCCCAACCTTTTCACGCCGTCACTCACATTGAAACTCCGCGCAATGAGTTTCGCATGAAGTCGTCCCTCCACGCCCGGCATGGCGGCGGCACGGACGCGGAACCTTGGAATACTTGGAGGCGAGGGTAGATGAGTGTTTTCAAACAAAGGCCGCGTTCTTTTTTTGCCCGTCAAAAACCGTCTCAGCCGACTTGCATTTTCGACTGGGAGCGCTCATAATGTCGCTCCGGCACCTATCACCGAGCTTACTCCTCACCCACGTTTGCGCTCGCTCTTGGACTCTATTCTGCGTGCTGGGTCCACACACGAAAAGTTTTGCCGCCAATCGCAGTCCTTTCTCCGATCAGGTATTGGAAGTTGGTCTGGTGGGTGCCAACCTCATGCGCTGTGCGCTCCGGGTACTGGCTGAGACTCGGCGTCATGTCACAACGTCTTTCACCAACCTTGGAAACATTAACGGCAGCGTAGTGGCAAGAGCCTACTCTGCTACAAAGAAGCAAGGCGAGGGCATGCTCTTGGGTTGACGCAGGAGCGAATTCACTCACTCGTCTTTCGGTATTGCTAAGGTATCGGCGAGGACAATCAAGCCCTTCGAAGGTTCCTGGCTCCATAATTCGTCGACGCTCTCGAGAGATCATCTCGCCCGAAGGCCACGTTGCATATTTCTCTGGCCAGCAAACTCCGGGCTTTGGCGCTTGGCAATGGGTACGGATGGTGGAAATGTAGATGATCGGGCAAAAGGAGAGGCACCGAGTTTCCTGGATAGTGATGTGGGAGAGAACGTTGGGAAGAGAGTGTTTTCCGGTGACGCAGATGATGTCTGAGGCGAGTGATGGCTGAGAAGGCGAGTGGATGTTATTGTTATTAGCAGGAGACGGAGTTGGGAGCGGTTTGGTCAATGGCGCGGCTGATTCGGGCTTAAATTATCATGGTCATCATTGGGATTAGGAGACGTCCCTATCGAAGGTAAAGTGCATTGACAACCCAGTCAGGTCCCACTAACAAACGTCGAACCAGGATCACAGCTGCCTCAGCTGGGCTCTGTCAATTACCAATCATGATTCGGACCTCTCAACAATAGTTTTGGAGGATTCGGTTCATCTGTTCCGGCATTCTTCGAACCCAAGTGTTCAGCATCAACCTGGTGCGGATCAACACATCTTTGAGAACAAAACGTCATTCTCAGTTCCGGCGACCACAGCTACCACACCGGACCTGTACATGAGGGAGACATCTCCATGGCGCCGGCGACGAACCATTTCGAATGGCACGGCCCTTACCGCTGTCGGGTTCAGGGGGGGGGGGCGGTGGAATTTTTCCGAGGTCGTCGTGAAGACGAGCATACCATACGCCTCTGATGGGCGGACATCAATGCGCAATGGGAAGTGGTCATCAGAGAATGCCTACGAGTCGCGGCACGTACCCTGAATGTCAAAATGGTCGAAGGAGTTACTCTGGGGATCTCGATCTCGTTTCTTCATGATTTCGTCGACGACGAGCGGGTCCCCGCCACGACAGCACCGCATTCCAAACCATGCAACAATCCCTTACCAAGCATCGGTATCGTTTAATACGATAGCTTCCCGGTCGAGAATCTTCGGTCCCAGCCCTACACCAGGACTCACGTTGGCTTTCACAGAAGACGGGCTACCAATCCTACTCCAGATGTTCGTCACCATGGCGATCTGCTGAACTTCTGATAAGCCGGATGGAGCCTCTCGCATAACCCCCTCTGCAACCCTCATTTCCCACGCCCTCGGGAGGCCGACCTCTGTTTAATTTCGGACTTTTCAACATCCATTGAACCTATTCGCGTTCTGACCACGGCGATACAGTCCGCGGTCCTTCGGCTTCACCTATGGCTCTTTATACTCATCATTGAAATTGCTGGCTCCAATCACCTCGAGTTGCATCGAGATATTCTCCGGGCGTAGTCCCAACGATGCCTTCGCAGCAGGAAGAAGGCACCAAGCATCCGCATCGACATGGACTCTGTATCAGACACTGCTCCTGCTGGGTCCCAGAAAGTATTGAAGACAAAGCTGCCCCAAGACGAGAACTGCCCTAACGCATCCACCCTACCCGGTGTGGCTTCCGGCCCCTTTCTTTCACGCACCGCCTTCGTCTTCTCGTCGCCCTCGTCACCACCACGATAATTACATCTACTTCCAATGGTATTTAGACTCTTCTGCCCATCGGCCTCTTTCGGCCCCCTGACGACAGTTTTGAGTCTTCAAAATGACTTCGATCTCGGCGAGAACCTCATCTGGCCCAAGTTGAACCTTCTTCCTCCAGACTGTGCTGTTGGATTCAATCTGACGTTTCGGCTTTCGCACCTTAATGGGGGCTTCTTGGATCAACCTGCTGCACAACAATTCCACTTAAACCAATAACAAGGTAGGTAGGATTCATTGCCTCTTGCCCTGTCTCAGTTGGTCTGTCATCACCTAAAGCAGACAACCAGGTTCTTCATTCCCAGACCCCTGGACTATCAACCAGCGATTCGCTCTCGCGGCAGTCACCAGCTACGCAAAACCATGCACATGTCAGATCGAGTTTTGACGTACACAAAAGCTCTGCAGAATCTCCAATGAGCCTCAGCCGCACTTAGATCCGATATGACCCGTTTCGTCTAGTGCCGGCTCCCCCAGTTGAACACACTAGTTTGTTGTCCAAACCCGGCCAGTCTCACTGATAGGTGCTTCACTGGATACGATAAGCCTACAGTTTTCCTGAGAGAAGTTGACGCGGTCAAGAAGTTGCAAGTGCTCTATTCCTTCAGATCAGCAGATCAGACGCCCTTGTTCGAGACCGGAGGGGCTTGAGGCACAGGCCACGGAGTGTAGCTCGCAGAGCTGGACACGTCGCCCTCGAGATCCTTAAGCAACCATTGTCTTTTTATCCTGCAAGATCAGAATGAAATTATCTACCAGGGCCAGGGAGATATCCCGCGATCGGACAGAATAGGACAGCTCCGATACGTGTCTGAATGAACAAGAGTGAATGGGAAATGGGGACCGGGGGAATGAATGGATTCAACTGGAAGCACCATTGGGCCGCGGGATTTCCAGGACGGGATTTCCCGGCACAAGAAATACTTCGACACCATTGGGTCCATGCATCGCACCTAGCCTCCGCCGACAGCAGGTGATAATGGCGCGGCGGATCATCCCCCAGGACTATCACACTGTACAAATGCAACTCGCACCACGAGAAATAATTAGCACCTCCGCAACCAGCTGTTATTGAGACACTATCTGCTACCACTACGGCCTCTTTTGTGAATGTACCCTGTGGATAAGAACATGACTCTTACGACACCAGAAGTCAGTGCATACAAATCGACTGGCCATACTATACCAATGTCCTAACAAACTTCCTTTGATGAAGCTTGGGGATTATATTGGATGTGTAATTTAGATCTGCTTGTTGCAAATTCACATGAGACTTGGCTTACCACTCATACTTCCAACGACAATGGATTTGTAGGAGGTGCAAGTAAGATATTTCCAGAGGTTTATCCCGATATGATGCCACGGAAAGAGCTGGAGATCTGCTCATTTTAGCCTGTTGCATTGTCCTTCGGTAGAGCACTTGAGAGTTGACTATTTGGCTCCTAGGGTGCATTGCTCACAAGGCACAAAATCAGCGATCAAATCGGCTTGTGTACATATTTCCAGCAACATTGCCTTGAAACTCGGATCCCTATGGACGTTTTCCTTGGTTGGTTTCATTAATCCCGTGTACGTGCTCTGATAGAGCTGGTTTCCATCACGGAAACGCCCAAATGACCCACCATTAGATATCATGCAATGAAGGGAACAGCAGTTTGAACAATGATTGTGAAGCTTACCTCAGTAGACCAGCAACATTGACAGCACTACCCGGTTCCAGGGGCACCGAACTTTCCTCGGTATACCAGCCGTCAAGAGTTTTACGCTTCAGCTTGGGGTCACTGCTACCAGTACGGATGCGATCCAGAAGGGAAAGAAAGTGGATCTAAGAATCGAATAACTCCTATTGACCACCATTTCACGTCGAAGAAGAAAGTCTCGGACTGTTTCTCTCGCGGCATGCTCGTCTATGGCCTCACCATAGCAGAACATCCCATAGGCCTTACAAAGCAGTATCCTATGGTCCACACAGCCACTTTGTAGCAGGTATCTAAGTAAAAATCGTGCAAATAGCACATACGATGCGCACAGAATCCATAACTTCTCTTCAGGCTCAAGTGTTGGCCAGGAGAGCGGGATACAGCCCCGCGAAATGAACCTTACTACCTTGGTATCCACAACAATACGAAGAGTGGTAGTATTTAGACGAGGAATCTTTGCGAAACCAGAAATAGAACCTCTGTAAAGTCCCGATGAGACAATTAGGTAAATTCAAGTCCTTTCCTTTCAAACGGCGACACGTGGGTGTTGAAATTCTTCCCGTCATCCTGCCCGAGGAGAGCAGAGAAAATGGCACGTCTCTAGGCTACGTATGGATAGCAAAGCCACGCTGACGACATGTCTGACGCGAATTCATAGCTTTGGTCCTTTACTTATGTACTTAAGTAAGCCCCGGTTCTCTGCCTTGTATTTGCCTCGACTTTATATAAACTTTATTAATACAAAATGCACTCACTCGAAAATGCTTATAATCAGGCACTAAAATCCCCCCTCGCCCCGCCTTTACATTTACTTCTAATAGCTTTAATAGCAGGATAACGTGGTTTACCATCACTCCGCCAGTATCACCATTCCGCCACTTTTGCTAACTTTACATCCCTTTTGCCAGCCCTAGCACCCACCCAGGGCTAAATAATCAATAAGAGTTGGCACTATGTAGTGCCAACTGGTTTAAATTGCTTATTTTTTATTAATTTTATTAATTTGGAGGGGTTGGCGTAGGTGCAGTGCTGGTCTGAATAAGCCGACTTTTGGTGAGAAATATACACTTCACACCAAATAGTGCCAACTTTGCTATTTAAATTGCAGTCTGCTGCAGACTACCAACATATATATATTTGCACCAATTAGTGCTAACTACGCTGGATTTGCTATAATACAGTCTGAATTCAATTAACCAAACCCTTTTTTATCTTTTTTGCAAGTTGTTGTATAATGCCCAGGCTGATAGCAGTTACTACATTGTCGCTTGCTTGGTCCGCCGCGGACCGCCTCCTTAGCACCACCAGCTATTTTACTAGCTAGCTGCTTCCCCTTTTATTTTTTTTAATTATTGCTTAAAATTCCTTAATATTAAGTGCCCCTTTAAGCTGTATTTGGGTCCTTTTAGCCCTCCGGCGTTTGGAAAGTGCTAAATTAGCTTTTTTAAAAGTGCAAACCCGATCTTTTAAAAGGATAAGCTTGTTTATTATCACTTGTGCACCCTTTGCTATTTGGTTAATAGTTGTAATAATTAGTATAAAGAAGCTTTTTTAATGAGCGGAAATCCTGCTTTTAATATAAGTTAATTATTTAACAGTTTATTATATATTAAAAAGTGTTTAAGATTTTTATTGTTAGGGAAAAACAGGGATAAATAATATTAAAGTTTTAATATAGATATTAAGCTTAAAAAGAATAGAATTCGGGTTCTAAGGCACTATTTTAGCTTCCCTAAATGCAGCCTTGATATTGTCCTCTGTAAAAGTTTTGTTATAGGCTGTTTTGAACGCAATAAAGAACTCGCTTTTAGTGATGTATAAGAAAAGGAGTAAACACTCCTTAATTATATAAGCTTTTGCTT
>LJJS01000509.1:0-55271 GCA_001447215.1 Diaporthe aspalathi
GTGCGCCACTACCTGATATGCGCCACTACCTGGTAAACCACGTTATTGTAAAATTAATTACTTTTAATTTATTATTATTTTTCATTTTATTAAAATTATAATAATTATTTTAGCTTAATAAAAAAACTTTAAAAAATATAAATAGTTTATAATTAATTTAATAATTTATGTTTTTTAAATTAATTAATTAATATAAGTTAAACTAATTATTATATAATTTAGTAAATTAGTTACTTAGTATTAGTCAGACCACTTATAAGTACTAACTAACCAAATTCCCAACCCTGCTTGTCAACCATTTATACATGGTTCCCAGACATGAATTGTTTATAGCAATGAGCCGTTTACTGTTTGGCGTGAACTGCCATGATCCAGTAGGGCAGTTTTCATTACACAAATGCCTGTACGGTTTATAGCAATCACACATCACCGGAATTGCAGCTTCTACACATGTGACATGTCAAACCTTGTCTCACTCCTTCTATTTATCCCTTATGTTAATAAACCTTTTACTATAGCCCCACAAAACATGTCTTCAACACTACAGTGAAAAGGAGCGAGGTGTTTCCGCCCCTCATGCAAGGGAACGTGAACACCCACGCCAGGCGTCTTAGTTCTAACCGCCACCCGCCAAAAAAAAAAAAAAAAGGTCACGGCGCCGCTCGTGGCGTCCTCATCGAGGGGGGGTGCGATTCTGACACGTCAGTAGATGAAATTCACGCCCGGCCAGCCTCGAAATGGAACGCGGCGGGTTCCGGTTCTTTTGGAGGAATGTGGGCGGGCGTGAGACAGATAGACAGACAGACAGAAGAACAGTTAGGTACGGCAGTGAAGTGGAGGCAGGGGGCGCATCAGGTTCAGACTAAGCCAGCTGTGGTCTTTCTTTTTTTTTCTCCCGGGGTCCCAAACCGGGTCAGAGTTTGAACTTGTTCTCCGCAGGCCTAGGAGGAAGCTTGGTCGGGAACTGTGTAGAGTGCATTGCGCGGCCTTCGGCTGGTCGTGCTTCCCAAATGTACTTACCATCACGGCCCGGGCAGCAGCCCAAGTGGACGGGGGCTCCTTGAGGCTGGACGTTTTTGTATCGTCCTCTCTCATTCATCATAAGTTTCTCGTGTCGAACTCATTCCATGTACTATACCAAATGCTTAACTGTGGATAAAGCTGGATATTGAAGTTGGACCGTGATGACAGCGTCGACCATCTCTGTTAGCCCTCATGCCCAGTCCCAGACCGCCATGCGTCGTAGAATTCTCACAAGACACATCACACGTGAGCCCTGAAATGCAATGCTGAGAAGTTTGAATTTTCCTCAAGCTCGTTAATGATATTACCAGTGATGGTCGGCCGGAGACTCCTCGACTCCCTTTTTACGTCTCATTTTATCAAAGCCATCACTGGCCGGTCCTCCTTTCTAGGTATCCTTCTTTTCCAGAGGCACAGAACGCCAACGCTTGCCAGCGATAATCATCAGCCCCCCCCCCCCTCCACAAAGCAGAGTATATCGTACAATGCTGGCCCCTTAAAGTCATTAAATCCAGCAAGTGCAGTCCGATATCAAAGGCAAAAGCCCCCAAACATGAAACCGTAGTGCTTGAGGCGCCACAACCAAAAGTGCGTCGTTGGCTGAGAAAACACTCCCAAGATCCTTTGTGGCCAGCCCTTCTATTCCGCACCTCTTCATTCACTTTTCATGCTCCCACATCTCATCGTCGTCCTTCAAGTGCTCCGTCAGCCTGGTTATCCCATCACTTCCCGGGCGACCGAACGCCTCGGTCAGTCTCTTCTCCCGAATGCTCCGAAGACTGTGGTCCGACCTTTTCCTCGTCTTGTCTTCCTTCCTCCGCTTGATAATGTCAGTCGCTCTCATCTCCTCCCTCACCCCGCTGCCGGACGCGGTGGAGGGCCTCCAGTTTGACGAGCCAAACGAGCCCATGCTCCTTCCGTAAAGCGTCCCAAGCGCGGACAGTCGTTTCAATCCTCGTCGAGGGGGGGCGCGCATGTCGTCTGAGGCGTCCCTGTCAATCGCCTTGGCTCCTCCTGTGATGATTGTCGTAACGGTACCGCCGGTGGAATACACGCTGAAGCTGCTTTCGCTCCGCTGCGGTCGGAAGCCCCCAAGGCAGCCTAGAGTAGATTTCATATCCCCGTCGAAACGGTGCTCTTCGCTGTCAATGCTGCTCAAAGATGGCGTGTACGACTCGGCAAGATCTGTCGGTCGCTGCACATCTCCCTCCCTTGCTGTCCAGATGTTGGTCGTCGAGGGTCTGTTCCGCTGTCGCATCAATGCCCTTCCAAACGTGCTCATGTAAAGTTCCTCGGGGTCACTCCGCACGTGACGTAAAGCTGGGGACAATTCGTGGTCCATTCTGTACCTGTTGTCCTTGGGGCTCGATGCCACAGCAGCAGAACCATTCGATGAAACTGAACGGTTCCTGCTGTTTTGTGCTGAGACAGCAGAGTATTCATCCTCCTCCCCTAAGGCTTCCAAACCTGGCAGAGCTGCCCCGGTGATGCCATAGCCGACCTTGAATAGGAGGTCCTCCTCGCCCTGAGCGGTAGGTCGGGGGCCTCTTGTGGTGGCTGTGAAGGAATCGTCATCAGATGAAACATAATCATCAATATTGAAGTTCTTGGACCGAGTCGTGACTGGGGACCATTCACTGCCATGCTGGCCGTTGCTGGCCGTCACGAAACTCTCCGCACTCTTGGAATCGAGAGACGTATTGACCGTGTGCCTTGAGAGGGATCGGCCACTAGCTGTGGAGAATATATTTGAGTGGGCCGTCGTATCAGATCTTGAGGTCTCCGAGAGAGACCAGTTGCGTACATTGCCGGACTGGACAGCGCCCTGTTCGTCCGCCTCGAGTGGAGAAGATAAGAAACCCAGGCTTTTGGTCCTGTGGTAGCTTATCTGATCCTCACTGTCGTTGGATCTCGAGTGCCGATGGGAATCTACAAAAATTAGAATGTTTTAACTCATGCCGATGGCAACCAGGTGCTCACATGTGGATTGCGCTCGCTCGTCCGGGTGATTCACTTCGTCGATTGACACTTCACCGTCAGCGTGCTTGGTAGCCGGGTAGCCAAGAGGTGTGAAGTCGGTGGAAGGGTAGCGACTAGGAACGGAGGAAGCGAGTGAGGACCTGAGGGTTTGATAGCTCTGCCTCCCCGATGACTTAGGAAGAGAAGCATGGCCGAGACTCTGATTTGAGGCCCGCTGATAGCTCGACATATCGGAAGAATTGACGTGATTAGTTGATAAGACCTCGGCAATTTTGCCGCCAAATGCATGGTCCCTATGAGAAGGTGATATGCTCTCTGGCAGAGCTGCGGCCTGAAAATTTCGGGGTGACCGCGGACGAGAGAAGTTGTTGGTGGTCGGTGACAGGTCCCTCCGTCGCGCAGCGGTATCTGGTCCTGCGTCTGCAACTGGGGCAGCAAAGTCTTTGGAAGCCACGTGGGTCATCAAATCTGGAGACGTCGCGACAGATCTGGGCGAGCTGGGAGATACCATGCCGCTAGGGATGTAGGTGTTTAGCGAGAGTCGCCGTTTGTTGCGGCTCGGAAATGAGTTCAGCTCAGCCGACTCTGGCGATGATTCCTCCTTCAATGAGGGCGCCAAGGTCTGACTCAAACCGTAAGTGGCAGTCCGGGGAAATGTGCTGGTAGAATTGAGAGATTTCGTGCGGTTGCCTGTCTGTGCGGGATCTGGTGTTGGACTGAGGGTACCGTCCCTGTGCCGAGTGATGTTACGATCGGCCACATCCTCTCCATAATCCCGTGCCCCAGTAGCATGCACCCGGCTTCGAAAGTCAGTTGGGCGTATCTCTTCTTGTGCGTCGAGGATGTCCTTCGACTTGATGCTGCCGAGACTGGATCTTGAGCCGTTGGCCCTGCGCAACCCCAGGAGAGAGTGGCTGCCAGTCTCGTGCTCACCCAAATGAACCGTGTTCTGGTAGGTAGATGAAATCGAGGCCGAGGAACTGGGTTTCCGGAAGGATACGGGCGGTCTTCTCGGCTCCCGCTTCGGACGTGTTGGGAACTGTGACCAGTCTCGACTCAGACTACGAATGCTAACTGCGGTCTGCGGCCGGTCTTCAACGACGAGGCTCGGGTGGCGAGGAACAAAAGGAGCCGGCGCTGAAGCTGAGTCCCATGTCTCGGACTGGTCTGGTTGGTCCAGGGCCTTCGAGGCCAAGTCTTGCTGTGACTGCAATGCAGTGGACGTAACTGGGGCCTCTGGCTCATGCTGACGTGCGCTTCGGGGTTCTGTGGGCATGACTGAGTGAGTTGTCTTTTCAAGACACCAAAAGAAATGACAGCAAATACTGACCTTGTGACTGTGTGTCATTTCCTTTCAGCTTGGCCTTGCTTGATCTCCGGGTGAAGATCTTGAGCAGGCCCATGGTTGCGGACGCAGGCCATGAACGCGGCCTGGGAGTAATCCGTGAAGCTCACCACTCCAGGTGCTTTGGGCTTTGAAAAGGGGTGTAGGATAGGCAGACAGAGTGGATAATGGAGCTTGAGGGACGCCGCCGAGTGAGGGCAGGTTGAGAATGACCCACGGTGCGTACGTACGTAAGACGTGACTCGGAGATGACTGCGGACTGGTGGTGAAGCAGGAGGAACGCGGGAAGAAAGCAGTGGCGCAAACGATGTTGTTTAAATCGCGGAGAGAAAAAAGCAAGCCAACGAATAAATTTATCAGAAGAGGGAGGCTACTTCGCTCCTCGGCCTCTCTTCTCCTGGGAAGTACCGGCTTCGTAGAACACGGCGATCTAATGACGGATAGATTTGTGAACCATCATGCCAAACGGGCACTGAGCTGAAAATAGGACCTTCAATTTTGGGGCAGGGAGATATTAGTTGCACCAAAGGGTACGAAGAAGCCGAGTTTGGTCGAATATAGGACTAGAGGGCAAAAAGGGTCCCAAAGGACGACGACTTGGACGAGAAGGGCAGATAGGTTATAACATACGGAGAGCAGGTCCCAGTAACACAAATAGCACTACTGGCGGGCCCAGCGATATATACCATGTAGCTATGAGAAGAGCCGACGTGGATGTCCCAGCTGGGGTGTGGGAGGGGTCCCTTTGTCCAACCGTTCCTGCAGGGGCAGGAAATCGTGGTTGACAGGTTTTTCAGGGTCTGATTCGCAGGTATGCCGGATAGAAACAGGCTGGACTGAGGGCCGGGATGGGACCATCACCAGCCTAGGAGGGATGGTACAGGTCAAAGTGCAGCTATCTCGGTAGAGGGGGCAGCGCACGCACGCAACCGAGATCTCCCTGGTGATGGAGAAGGTCCAGGGGTGTTCGCTGCTGGAGAGGCAGCTCCAGCCCGAGGTTGGCCATTTAGAAGCGCCCAAGAGGGAGCGTTTGCGCGCCGGAGATGCGGCATTTGGACTGCACGGCCGCCAGGAGCAAGTCGAGGGGCGCAAAGCGACAGCAAGGAGGTCAATTGGAACTTGTGCGGTCGACGGGAACAAGTGTGGGTGGGACAGGGGCCGAGGCGACTTACTGCAGATCCAGGAACAAGGATCTGGGGCGAGAAAAAAGTGACATGTTGGTTGGGGTCGGAGAGAGGAGGCTCTCACCCATCCTGCCATCCTGCCACCCACCCACACTGCCGAGGACAGGGGCATTGCAGTAGTGTGCTACTAACTAGGTACTGCAGGAATCGCTGCTGAATGAGCGAGCAGGGCGAGGTAAGAGAAAGTCAAAGATGGCTGCCCCCAACAGCAGACCCTCTCTCTCGGTGTTGTCGACGACAGAGGGTGTCGTGCCGGCTGACTCGCACCAGCCTCGTCGTACCTCGTCGTGCGTGCTAGCACTGCCAGGTGCAGAGCACGCGGGAATGGCAACGGCGATCCGGGAAGGTGTGGCGGATGGGCCTGTGATGAGATGTGATGTCGATACACGTCCGTGCCCACTAACAAAGTCCCCGATGCCCCCCAGTGGAGCCTCCGTCCAGGGCTCTGCTGAGAAGTCTGGAGTTGCAAGGCTGAACGGGTCTCCTGATCGCCCTTGGGCTGCATGCAGTCGGAGATGCAGAGGGTGAGTACGGCAAGGTGTGACCCGACACGATATTGAGTCGCGCGATTTGTGTGTGTCCAGGCAGAGGAACGCTGCTCTGCTGCAGAGCAGCGTTGCATTTACTGCCTTGACTGCCTCGGACCTTCCGTCGCTTCCTTTGCTGCTGCACAACGATGCGAGGGCCAGGCGGTGCATCCTCCCATTTCCCTACAGGCAAACACAACCTCGTTTGTGCTTGTCCGGGCTGCTGTGGGGTTGCACGGGAGGATGTGGTGTGTGTGTGTGTGTGAGAGCGAAGCTGCATGGCCAATCCACCAGGAAGCAAGCCGTGCTGCAGTGGTCGCTGGCGTTGGTCGCATCCGCCCGACGGACAGCGGACCTGCAGCAGGCCAGCCAGCCCATGCCTGTCTTGCATGTCGTGCCTGTCTCGCCTGTCTCAGAAGAGGGCGGAGAGGCGCGGATGCGCAAATGGTCTTGACGCGAATTCCCACCGCGGTAATAATAGCCGTCCCGTGTCGAGCAGAAGAAGGCTGCAGTGAAGCGGGAAATAAGCTGTTGGTTCAATTTCCTTCCCTCTTGCTTTGCTGTACGGAGTAAGCAATGTGTAGTGGTCGAGTGTGTCGTTGTGCTCTCTCTGTGTGTGTGTGTGTGCTTGTGTGTGTGTCGTCCGAGGGAAGACCCCTGGTTTGTGAGCTGTCATCAAGTTTCTTCCTTGCACGCACCGCAATCAAATCCCAAACTCGGTCGGAGACATTTCTGCTGGATTAGGCAACTGCCCTGTTTGTGTCTGGGCAATGACGGAAGGAGGGACGGATGCTGATATTGATGCCTTCTGCTGCTCCTCCTGCGAGCTTGACCCGCCTGCTGCCCACTCGCTCTATCTATTTGGGTGAAGCAAGAGCAAGCAGGAAAAGAGAGAAATTCTCGCCTCGACGCGTTCGTCCACATCACATACACCCACGTCGGGCAAACAGCAGCCACTGCAGGTCATCATGGTCATGATTCCTGAGCAATATCTTGTCGCTAGGCCCTACTTGCCTCATTCAGAAAGGCTGGGTCTTTTACAATCCCTGGCTTACCACCGATCTGGTAAGGCCTGGATCGTCGGAGATCGAGTCCATTGACGATTGACGCAAGGGCTGGAGGGGAGGTGGGGAGGGGGGACCTTGAAGAGCTTCCATCCCTACAATCAATCAGTGATGATCTCTCTATCCGCAGGTCCCACGATCAACGCAGCCAACGCAGCCAACGCAGCCCACGCAGCCAACGCAGCCCACGCAGCCCACGCCTGCGCCTCGCTTTTGCTTTTTGTCTCCCAATTCTCTCTGCCATTGCAGGGACAGGGGAGAATGGCCCGGCAGCCAACGTGGTGATGAGCAGGGAATGCTCACGGCCCACGGCCCACGAACTTCCAATCCTCTCTCTCGCAACGAGCCGATTCGCAGAGAAGCGTGGGATCCCTGCCTGGGCCTCGCCATTGTCCTTGGACGGTCGGCCCCGCCATGCGCAAACCGTGGTAGACGACATCGACCGACACCGACTCCCAGATCAGACTTCATGCATGGAGATGAAACTGACAATGCACCCAGACTTCACAACCAAGCCAACCTTATTCTGCACCACAACCACCAGACCAGCTAGCTATCTCGTGTTCCACAACCACCCAATACGCTTCAGCTCGCAGGTTTTGCTCTCACACCAACCCGGCGACCCGGTAATGGAGCAAGGCTGTGGCTGCTGGGCTGGCTGCTAGGCTGCCCGCCAACCGGGCACTTGACGGACGAGAAGCACGACAAGAACTTTCCGACCATGCAACCATGTCTACGCCCGCGATTCGACACCCAAACCTCGACATCGCACAGCTAGCCCAGCCCGGCCTGCAGAGGTAGCACAGCGTGCCCGCCTCAGCTCAGGTCGCAAGCAATGGCGGCCGTCAGGGAAGCCTCCAACCTGTCAGCTCCAGGCTACCGGAGATGAAAGGCGAAAAGCAGATTGAAGCCATGCTGAAAGACGCGAAGATCCGCGTGCCACCGACAAGACGTAGCCCCCCCCCCCCAAAAAAAAAGAAACAAACACACCGAGGCCCCAGCAGCAGTTGTTCTCGTGTAAGAAAACGCGCTCACACCAAAGCACACAGGATGGGCGGCACTTGAACGGACTTGCTTGAGCGCGTGATCCTCTCCCAACCACAGCACCATAGTTGGGAAATTAGCCAGGAGCTCGGTCGAGTCTTTGCTGCAAACCTTGATTCGCTTTGCCACGTGGGTTCACGTCCCAGAGCTCGCAACAGCGAACTATCCGGCAGCACAGTCCACCTGTTTCCCACCAGCCTCTTCCCGAGGGCCCGGCCTGTGCGCACCACGAGATGCTCGCATCAGCACGGCTCCTCCCCAGCCACTAGATATCGCAAGTGCGAACCTCGCCGTGGCCGTCTCGTTCCAATTGGGTGTCTGCCTGCGTCGACTAGTCATGAGCACACTTCGCTTCCGTTTGCACTGATGTCGCCGCCGTCCGAGCTCAACCAGACTCTGGCGATCCTGGAAACATGTGATGGCATCGGACTGCCCTTAGCGCCCGTAGCCACGGATGGGTTGGCGTTTCAGGGCCTTGTCCGCAGCGACTTGGGATGAACTCGTCGCTACATCGTGCCGGAAACCTCGTCAACATCCGTCTCGCCCGGCTGATTAAGCGGGAGTGATCCACGGGCGATACAACCACAGCGTCGCATTCTCGCTGTCGACCGGCTACCAGATCGAGTTCCGGTAGCGAGTCTGGATCTGGATCAGCTTGGGAAGAGACGATCGGGATGATCATCCGACATCTGCGTCGCAGGGCCAGGGAGCCTCCTCAAATGGTAGCTGCGCTGAAAAATTGCTGCAAGGTTTGTTGTGAGCACACGCCGATAGGCCCTCAGCAGGGCGTCTCACCTAGTCTACCTGATGATTCACTTCGGGGCCTCCCGAGCCATTTGAGTTCGGGCAATCAGTCACTCGACGGGATGCCCTGGAAGACCCTTTCGAACTCTGAGAACGTTTCCTCGTCACCATTTTAACCTTTCAGCGTGCCATTGACAGAGGACAAATGACGGTTGCCAGTCCGAGCACTGCGTGATGCTACTTCAAAATGTTGGAGTCGCCCCCCAGGTCTACACATTCAGACGCCGCGTTTGTTTTTGGGACCGTCTGGAAAGCACGATGAGTGCCGACTGACATCACAGAAGGTGCCAAGGCGCAGACTGCAAGTGACTGCGGCGTGTAGCCGGTCACTCGATCGAGTGATTCGACTTTTATGGCGTCTGAAGGGCTCCTTCCGCAGGTGCAGCCTCTCGAGTAAACATGTATAGAATCCTGGACAAAGGGTTCAGGTGTCAAGTCCAGAAACTTTGGAACGTGATATTCTCTCTGCAAGGACCCCTCTCGCGACGTACTCCTGAACCTAAACACCTACCAACACACACTAAGAGTACCATTCTATCTATACCGCCCTAAACCTAAGGCCCGTATCACCAAATGCACCTCTCTGGAGCACTGTACCGGGGGCGATGCTCCAAGTCAAATAAGACAACGGACAAGGCGACGTCAATGACGAGCTCTGGGGAGTCCAGCACCGTATCGCTGCCGGAGAAACGAGGCTCATCAGATGGGTCGAGCCGGCCACCACGGTCCTAGATCGGCCCTGTGGCATCGAGCTCCACGCCACCTGGTGATGTACCTCCTCCCCGCAGACATGGCAGTCTCACTCGCGACCCCGAGCCCTTCGTAACCGTAAGTGAGCTGCCACCCCCTCCCCCTCTCCACCAGTCCTTTGTCCTCGGACCAGGGCAAACATATGTCTAATATCTTCCCACCAGGTATCCTTGAACGACATCCTAGAGGCCGACATCAAGCCGCAAACAGTCCCCTCGAAGGCTACGACCCCTCCTTCACTCGGGACGCAGTTCGTCACAGCCACCACGGGCCGGAACCACAGCACGAGCGGTGGTGACCCGCCCGGGGAGGCCCCGGCCAGCCCCGCGACCGGCTCGGCCTCGCCGCGCAGGTCGAGCTTGTTCTCGCCCGAGCCGGCGCTCCCGGACGACGAGGGCGAGGCAGGCGGGCGGCGGCGTCGCGTCTCATGCCGCGGCGGCCGGGTCAAGAGTTGGTAGACAGACAGACATGGCGGGCGCGCCTGAGAGGGGGGAGGGAAAGCAGGCAGCTGGTCCGGCAATGAGACGAACAGCGCTGCTGTCGTCCTAGTTGGCTTGGGAGTGATTCCGGACGCTCAGGGCCCCACATTCCACCTGTGCACTATGAAGCCTTCAGCGTATCTTAAACGACTGGCAATAATTTCCCCCATTCATCCATCTACATTTCTCCCATCGTCATCTGCTTCCCCACGTCAAAACATCGTGCTTCCTGGCCATGCTTGAAAAAGTAGACGAGTGAGAGCCCAGCGCGCAGGCCCGGAGCCATCACCTCCGCCCAATACCTGCTTTTTCGATCCTTGCCGGTGGCGCGGGCCCCATGTTCTGCTTTTCTTCACGTTCAAGTCCTAGTGACGAGTAGGTTTAGCACGAGTTCACAAAAATAGCCCACAGAAGTAGAATGTGAGAAGAGGTCGGCTCGTGCTCGGCAGATAGTTTGAAGAGAATGCCAGTCCATCTGGTCCTGTAATCTCGCAGGAGGTGCTTTCTCTCTCCGTCTTTTTCCCCTCCCCTCACCCCCATCATGACCACTAGACCTAGATAACCCCGGGGGGGGGGGGGGCGGGACGCCCCAGTGAAGCCGAAATCACAGCTTGTAGATCACCACAAGTCCGCGTCTACCGCCCCAGCGCCGCGCATGCATGATTGCTCCCGTCTTTCGCGCCTCATTGATGGAAACCGAAGAAGGCCAGCCGTCCCACCGTGTCGAGAGCGCCGGCATCTCGGACCGTAATTTTAGCAACCGCGCGTCGGTATCAAAAGCAAACGGCCGCTGTCAAAAATAGAAATACAAAAATAATCAACAGAGAGACAAAGCAAGTGGACAGTAAGTCTAACTAACAGGTCTGTCTCCCTTTGGCTCCTAATCAACACTCCCCGCCAGCGCGACGGCGCTGAACCTCAGGTCCCCGCCGGCCCTCTCGAGGAACTTGAGCGGGCCGAGCGCGAGGGCCATGTCGCTGAGGATGTCCTCCCCGGCGTCCAGCCTACCCTTCTCGAGGGGCCCTTTCCGCCGGCCGTCGAGCTCCCACAGCGTGCCGTCGGCGGTCTTGACGAAGCACACGTAGTGCAGGTCGACGTCGTCGGTGGCCTCGGGCGCCGCCGTGTCGCCCTGGGTCGCGGCCGAGTGGTGCGCCTGCGCGAGGGGCCGCGACGTCTCGAGGAGGCGGGCGCGCTGGTCCGGCGGGAGGGGGATGGCCTCCCTGAGGAGCTTGTCGAGGTCTGAGCCGGGCTCTGTGGGAGGAATGTGTGTGTCAGCGTTTTTTGGGTGGAAAAGAGGGGGGCGTGAGTTGTGTGCTGCGAGATGGTCGACAGTGTGCGGTACCGAGGAAAGGGAGGAGGGAGGGACGGAGGGAGGGGCGAAGAAGAAGGGGGTGGAGGGCGGCGGCAGCAGCAGCAAGGCACTCACGGATAAAGTCCCTGGCGGGCCCGTTGGCCGCGGCGTGCAGCAGGCCCATGAGCCCGCAGGCGTTGCGGATGGTCTGGCGGAACCACACGACGGGCTCGCCGGCGCCGCTCCCCGCGTACTCGGGCAGGGTGGCGTCCTCGGCGAGGCGGTAGCTCTCGTAGGCGGCGGAGACGGGGAAGACGAGCAGCAGGGCGAGGGCGGGCCGCGGCACGAAGGCCAGCATGTCGGCGTCGTGGAGGCTGTAGACGTCGTGCACGCCCAGCTCCGCCGACAGGCCCAGCCGGTGCAGCAGGTCGCTCATGAGCTGCGGGTTGGCCTCGAGGGGCACGAAGGCTACGCGGCCGACGTCGCCGGCTGGTGTTGTCTCTGCCATGTCTCTTGGGGGTTGTATGTCTCTTTGGTTTGTGGGGTTGATGTCGTTCCGCGGTTATGAGATGCAGCGGTACCCTTGATCGTTCATGGCGGGTTGAAGTGAAGGTGGTTGGCGGGATGTTCCTCGGAGTGTCAAATACTTGTCTGTGAGGAGATGTAGACTATTTAGCTCACCACCTGGGCAGCTTCTTGGTGGGGGTTGCGCGATGATCTCATAGCACTTAAAACCGAACCCCACCACTCCAGGCAAACGCGTCTCGTGCGCGTCGGCCACTTTACACACTGCCTGCCCGGCGTGTGCAACTACATCCCTACGCGTGGGCCATGATTTGATGCTTACTTGGTTATACCAATCTCCGCTTGAAGTGTGATTTCTCTCATATGCGAAGTTTAGATGTATGTATATATTTTTACACTGTTGACAATGCCCCTCGTCTGTGGGGAAGACCAACACAAACCACTCGTCGGTTTAAACCAATGAGGCCAGGGGAAGGACGCATTGGCTCACGGATTGGCCTCGCGCGTGGGCGGCACCTCTTCCGCCTCGCCCAAGCCGTTGAGGAGCGGCTCGCCGTGGCCCTCGACGGTCCAGTCACCAACTGTCTGCACCTCTTGCTGCTGCTCGGACGCGGGCTCGGGCTCGGGCTCCCTTTCGTCGAACAAGCTTCTCTCAGTCCTGCTGCTCTTGGCAGCTTGCTTCCGCATCTTCTGTACCCGCTCCCTTCTGACTTCGGCCGAGTAGTCGAGGTTGGCCAAGTATTCATTGATCTTCTCCTCCACTAGCGACTTGACGTGGAAACAAAGAGCCTGGCTCTGGAAGACGCCGACGTAGCGGTAGCTCAGCCACAAGTAGAGCGTCAGGCGCTTGTGCAGACCCTCGAGGTGGTTCAGATACTCGGTGCGGCCGAACGGGTAGTTCTTGTGGGTGAAGTCAAGGATTTCCAGTTTGAGCTCCCTGATATCAAGCAGCTTGCCGGCGTCGTTGGTCGCCACACGCTTCGCAAGAGCCCTGACGAATTCCTTCATAACAGGGTCTTTTAGATTCAACGGCGCATTGAGGAAAATGGAACGGTCGATAACGGTCATCGGGATGGACTGTATGTGGTTGGCGATTGTTATGTGATCCCGGAGCCTGCACAGGTGGTACTGAGGCGGGAGCCGTGCAATGTCCCTCAGACGAAGCAGTATGAAGGAGAACGGTGTCCCAGCCGGGAAGTAGGACGCGAAGCGCTCGACCATGAAGGCGGGCGGGAAAAGTCCTGCCGTCTTCAAAGGCTCGGCTTCGTTCTCGAACGACCCTTGAACGACTTCTAGGTCGTCGTCTTCCAGTGTGGTCACGAGCCCGACCGTCTCGCTTTGAGGCGCGGGTGCGTTGGGTGTGTCGGTGAGAGCTTCGCCGGGGGGCGGGGATGTCGAGGCAGCCGCGGCTCGCGCTGCCTGCGCTGCAGTCCTATACCTTCCAGCGCGGCCGCCGATCTGCTTGAGTTCGGGTATTGACAGCGTTCGGATTTTTGTCCCGTCGTGCTTGGCGACTGCCTCGAAGACGACTCGCTTGATCTCCAAGTTGAGCCCCATGCCGATAGCATCGCTCGCAGCGAGGTAGTCGTAGTCGTTGTCGGGATCATTGAAAAGAGCAGCCTGCTGAGCCCTGCTCTCAGGTGGCAGAGAGCCGTAGACGATGGCACATTTCTTTCCGGTGACCTGTTCAATGCCAGCTTTGAGTGTGTGGAGGTTGAGTCTCGAGAAGGACACGACCGCGTCGCCCCTCTGCAGATTCTCGAAACGACCTTTCAGGCTGTCTTGCATAGGCTTCAAACCACTGAGGCGCTTGTACGTGTGGACTATGACCTGGTCTCCGATCTTGGCGCAGAGGGATTTGATGAGAGGCACAGCTCGCTCTTCGCCACAGAGATGGAGCTCTTTTGCCTGGACGCCAAGCAGCGCTTGGGTCCAGGCCCACCCTCGATCTTCATCCCCGATCATCTGAATCTCGTCGACGACGGCCACATCGACGCGCCGATTCAGAGGCGTCATCTCGACTGTGCAACTTGTGAAGTAAGTTTCATCGCCCTCCGGAATCCTCTGTTCCTCCCCAGTGATCAAAGCACAGCGCTTGCCCTTGGCCTTGAACCGCGAGTAGACCTCGTGGGCCAAAAGCCGCAAGGGTCCAGCATAGACACCGGTCTTGGCCTCTTCCAATGCTTTTAGGGCGTTATATGTCTTCCCGGAATTCGTTGGGCCGACGTGCAGATGTATCGTTCTCTGCATAGCTCTCGTGGCCGGAAACCATTCGTGCGGGTTGCTGAAATCGGCAATCTTCGCGTGACATGCCACAGCTTCTTCCGACAGGTGTTGCCTGACGATGAAACTGGTGAACGAGTACTTCAACTCAGTGCGGAGGCCGGCAGTGTCGCCGGAGACGAAAGCACTTCGCCAGTTCCAGAAGAAGGGATTCTCCTGTCTAGATGTTTGGCCCAGTCGAGTGGCCAAGTCAAGAGACTTCTCGATGACCTTGCGAAAGAGAGCCGCCTCATTTGCCACATGGCTGCGAGATTTAACGCCAAGCGTGGACAACTCCCGGAACTCGTCCTCCTTGAGCAATCGGTCAAAGACTGAGGTGATCAGGCGTTTAAATTTGTTATACCTAGGGCGGTCTTTCTTCGTAGAGCGACTGGGGTCGAAGCTGGGCTGCTCATGGGCTTGTTGTTGAGTCTCGAGGTCTGAACGAAGTGATCCGAAGGACGGGGGAAAAGAGGCTTGCGAACCGGGACCTCGTCGCTACAGAACGTCAGTTGTGCAGGCAATCGCTAAGGGCGGTAGGTCCAGCTCACGTGGTCTCCCCAATCTCTCCTCGGCCCGGATGACTGCTGGCGGTATCGCCTCGTGGATGGTAAGGGCGCCGCAGACAGTACGGGAAGAAGAGCAGGCCAGCTTCGTTCAAGTGCCCAGGCGGTTCTCCAAAGGGACTTCATGGCCGTGATATGAGAGGCCCACCGAAAACATAGTGTGTCCCAAAGGAAGGGGGAAAGGAAGAAGACGTTGCGGCGTACGTCGAAAGTGTCACCGGCGCGTCGCAAGGCTGAAGCATTGACTGTCGAGGCTTGTCTATTTCAGAACTTTTTTTGGATTTTGCCGCCTGCCACCGACAGCTCCAGGGGAGAGAGGGGGCATTGCCTGCCGCTAGATCACGCTGGGATTAACGGTTGTCGTCATCGCAACAGAGCAGCATTGACCCCTGTTCCCCGTGGCCCAACCGCCGCCATAGGAACCAGGGCGGCGCTACAGCGAGCAGTAGCAGTATTTCCTAGTCTAACCACCGCTGCTGTTGAAAGCGACGACCTAATCACCTAATCCCACCGTTCCCTTCTTTCCCAAAGTATCCCCCTCGACGACGCGCGCATTGCATACCTTTACCCTGTCGGGACAGAAGCAACACCCACAATCACAATGGCTTCCTCGTCGACTCCTGCGACGCCGCTCCTCTAGTAAGGACCACTCCCTCCCCTCGCTCGCTCGGCCTGGCGATGGCTTCATGTGCGGGTGCGAGACTAACAACATGACCCAACCACGACAGCTCGTGCATCGCCCACAACACCACCATCCTCGCCGAGTGCACCACCTCCGCCGCCTCGCAGACCTCGTCCCTCGCCTCGCTCATCCTCCCCAAGATCAGCCACGACACCGTCCAGAAGCTGACGTACACCCACGGCAACCACCACATCCACTACATCGCCGAGTCCCCCTCGGAGCACGGCTCGTCGCCCGCGGCGGGCGGGCTGACGTTCCTGGTGGTGGCCGAGTCGTCCCTGGGGCGGCGGATCCCGTTCGGCTACCTGTTCGAGATCCGCAAGCGCTTCCTGGCGCAGTTCCCGCCCGAGTCGACGGCCTACGACGACCTGCCCAACTACGGCGCCGGGTCCTTCAACGGCGAGCTCAAGTCGCTCATGGTCGAGTACGGCGCCACGAGCGGCGGCCGCGACGACGCCATCACCACCGCCCAGCGCGAGATCGACGACGTCCGCGGCATCATGACCCGCAACATCGAGGGCCTGCTCGAGCGCGGCGAGCGCATCGACCTGCTCGTCGACAAGACGGACCGCCTCGGCGGCTCCGCGAGGGAGTTCCGCGTGCGCAGCAGGGGGCTCAAGAGGGAGATGTGGTGGAAGAACGTCAAGCTTATGGCGCTGTTGGTTCTCGTGCTGGTCCTGATCGTCGTGGCCATCATCATCGCTGTCAAGGTCTGAGCTGGTTGGGGCGGGGGCGGGGGTTCGTACGGGTCACCTTTCCAACACTGTTCGAAACGTTGTGTATTTTGTAATCGAGTTTTGAGGGTTCTCACTATTTCTATTGAAGCAGGTATGGCGTTATGGTTGGGGTGCATCCGTCGAGGACGGAAAAGGAACTCTCTTTCTTCTACACAGGTATTACTTTTACTCTTGAGCACTTGAATGCCTCCGCAGGCAGATCAATGTGTCCTCACAACCGCATTCACTCTGAAGATACCCGCTCCAAATATTTGCCTCCTAGTTCGTGAATTTGAGTACCCCTGCCAAACCGACACGCCTCTGGTCCCATCGCATCGTGTCCTGAGCTCAGTAGTAGAATTATGTCCATGAAGATCCACCCAATTCCAAAAATGACAGCACGCATGCACGTAGTGTAGAACGCGAGCCCCCCCTCCCATTCCCCTGGACCGCCCTCGCTGAAGAAATGAAAAACATGTCCCCCCCCCCAGCCCCTGCAGACAACTCATAGCTTCGAAGCAGGCGTGGCCCTGAGCTGCCCCTCCTGGTACACGTACCCCTGCGCCACCGGGCTCGTCGCCAAGCTCGGTGCCTGTCCGAAGCCGGAGGCCGCCGGCGGCCTCGTGAGCCTCCCCATGAAGAAGACCGGGTGCCGGTGGGCCGAGTCGTGGGCCCGGGCGACCTGCCTGTCCCAGGCAGCCTGGAAGGGCGCGATGAGTTGTTGTGGTATGAGGAGGGTGTTGCCGGGCGGTGGCGGTCTGGGTTGTGACATTGCTTCTGGTGTGGAATGCCGATGATAATAAGTCTGCGAGAGAGATTGATGACGCAGGGCTGCGGTTACCGGATTCCTAACGGCTGAGGATTTTTGAGATGCTTTCATGCAGTTTGCCGAATTGGTTACAGACGGCTCTAACCTCCACGGTCTTCAAATGAACGATTAATGGTGTATGTTTTTCCAAGAGATCGTTCGTCACCTGGGCCAGTTCAGTGTTGCCGTCTTAGTAGCCCCGCAATTGAATGCTAGGCCGCGGTAACTACGGCATCATCGCCCAGGGATTTACAGCCCTTAGAGAAGGTGTAATGGTATCGTAATGGGAATTCTCCCGCAAACACGATTTCATTGGTGATATTGTCGGTAATTTTCACAATGTAGTGCAGTTCACGGTCTCTGTTTGATGTACGTTGAGCAGACGACAGGCTGCGGTACGACTTGGAACGGTGGCAGTGTTGTCGCGTCGGAAGACACAGGACTCGTGTGTCGCTCGAAAATATCATTGTCTATATACCCAATTATTGCACAGCCTTGTGCCCCAATTTAGCCTGCCTGTATTTTGCCTTTTTGTCAGCGTCCTTCTCCTTCTCCTTCTCCTTTTCCTTGGCCTTTCCTTTCTTGATAGTGTTGACCAACGCCTCGATCTCTTCTTCCCTCTGTTTCCTCTCCTGCTCGGCCTTCTCAGCCTTCTCCTTCTCGTCACGTGCCTTCTTCTCTTTTGCTCGCTGCAGTGCGGCCTGCTTTTCCACCGTCTCCACGAGCTTATCGCTCGACTCCCACAGCCTCTTGGCGATCTCTTCGTCCTTGATGTCCGTCCTCGCGCAGTCCACCTCGATGCACTCCTTGATTATCTTGCCGCCCGGGTCCCTGATCACGCTCCCATCGAATGCACCGAAGAGGATAGACTGTGCAGCCATGAACGGGCTTTTGAGGAAGAACCACGACAGAACGTAGGTTATCACGTAGACCAACAACCCCCACAGAGAACCTCTCGTAATCCACCTCCTCATGCCCGGCGTCCTTGTCAGCCCCGGGTCCACGAAAACCACCTTCGCGTTCATGGGCAGGCCGTCCGGCCTCTTGTACGAGTCGAGGTGCTTCTGGAACGCCTGCCCGAACGTCATGAGCGCCAGCTTGCTGCTCGCGTACGCCGCGGCGGGCGACCAGCCCTTCTTGTCGAGCGCGTGGGCCTGGGCGTCGCGCAGCGGGGGCGCCCGGATGTAGCTCGAGCAGGTGGCGATGATGACGCGCACGTCGCGGTCGAAGGGCTGGGCCTTGATGGCCGGGCTGAGGATGGCCAGCAGGTGGAAGTTGGCGAGGTAGTTGACCATCCAGGTGAGCTCGACGCCGCTCCCGCCCTCGGGGCTGACCTCGCGCGCGCCGCCGGGCGGGGTCTGCGTCGCGGCGCACAGGACGATCATGTCGAGGCGCCGCGGCGGCGCGTTGTCGATCCAGCGCGTCGCGAACTGCCGCACGCTGTGCAGCGACGCCAGGTCCACCTGCTCCGCGTAGATGAGCTGGTTGTTGGCCCGCGCCCGCAGGTCGTCGACGTACTCGGCCAGGAACGGGTCCGACGCCGGCAGCTGCGTGAGCAGCACCAGCTGCGCGCCGCGCTTGGCCAGCTCCAGCGCCGCCGCGGCGCCCACGCCGGACGTGCCGCCCGTCATCATGACCACGCGGCCGTGCATGTTGCGCTGGGTGAGGTTCAGGGCGCCGTTGAAGTAGCGCTTGGCGATGGCGAGGGCGCCCACCGAGGCCGTAACCCCGGCGAGCCTCCACGGGTCCGGGAACCACTCTGGCAGGCCATAGTTGTAGGCGTGGATGATGAACGGGATCGGCATTTCGTGGGGGTGGGAGGGGGGGGCGCCTGCTGGTGGGTTGAGGACGAAGGGAAAAAGGCTGTGATCATTAATTACGGCAGTATCATGTCGATTGGGACAATCTCGAGCTTCGGTGGTGCTGTGCGTTGTTGGAGATGGTCGAGGTCGGTGGGAATGGGGATAGGGGGTTGAGAAAAGACAGCTCTGCACAACGCAGACCGGATGGGATGGGAAACACGAATTGCATGTGCCTGTTGCGTCAGGGGCCCAAATTTTGGAGGGCCCACTGAGCTGGGCCCCTGCACCTGCCTGGACCCAATGCTTCGGGTCCTGCCGGGGTGGCGGGACTTGGGTTAGCCTACTCGCTAATTGACCTTGGCGCTCAGTAAGGCTCCAACTTCACTTACCTTCTACTTCCAAGGTTGTCAGTCGACTCCAGGATTCTACGTCCCTCTGGTTTCCATAAGATCTTTAGTGTCTCCTAAGAACCTGATTTCTCTGTCCATACGTCCATTTTCATTCAGAGAAGTGAGAGAAAATTAAAGAAGTCTGTTTGCGACACGAGTCAACCACAGATCTTGTCAAGATGTCAGCAGATGAAAACGATGATGGGTTCGACGCCTTCGACGATGTACCACTACATCATAAGAAGCCCTTCGGCTCAGGGCTGAGGCGCAACGAGATCAAGTTCGTGCCCGCATCAAACGAAGACACAGAGGCGGCGAACCAGCAACGAGACAAGACGAAGGGACAGTCCGTCAGCGAGATGTATCTGAACATGGTCCTGAAGAAGAAGCCAGAGCACGCAGGAACACAAAAGGAGCCAGCCAGAATTCCAATCTGCGATATATGCAACATGCCTCTCACCACCGCGGACGACAGCGCAAGCAGCGGAGGCAATAGCAGGAGGCCAAACGACCCCCACGAGGCCTCGATAGCCCACCAGGTATGCCTCACACACTCGCACCCGCCATCGGCACTCGACCGCTCGCGCATGGGCCTGTCGGTCCTCGCGGCGCAAGGGTGGGACCCGGATTCAAGGGTGGGCCTCGGCGCCGCGGGCCAGGGCGCGCAGTACCCGCTCAAGCCGAAGCCCAAGGAGGACCGGCTCGGGGTCGGGGTCGAGGTGGCCAAGGACGGCGCGGCCAAGAGAAAGGAGAGCCAAAGGGAAAAGCCCAAGCTCTTGGACGCCAAGAAGGTGCGCAAGATGGCGGCCGAGGATAGGAAGCGGGCCGACAGGCTGCAGAGGGAACTTTTTGGGCGGGTTGATCTTGAGAAGTACTTGGGTCCCGGGTTGTAGCGTGGTCGGGACATTTGGTTGTCCTTCTGGAAGCATGAATGGCCCGGATTCGGGACCAGTGGTTATTTGAAGACCGGGACCGGGCAACCAGGAGTATGGGTGTGAGTGACACAGGAAGCACGTGGATGATTGTAAATGTTTCCTGGCAGACATCTTAGACGGTTAGATCTGCTGTGATATTGAGATACCCACTATTAGCGAATTATACAGGCTACACATGACTATATGGTAAACAAGTGGCAGAAAGGTAGTGCTGCACGCTGTTTCCCCTCAAAAGCAAAACCACGTCCCGAACCTCTTGCCCTTCCCCTTCCAGCCGTCCTCTTCAACCTCCATGTCTTCCCTCGTGTACACGTCCGTGACCAGATCCATGTCATGCGCCCTCCTAAACTTGGTCCTCTTGACCAGCTTCCAGACGATGACCATCAGAGCAAAGACGGGCAGCTCGATGTAGTAGCTGACGAAGTCGACGGGGCTGAAGCCGCCCTTGAAGCTGCTCCACCCCTGGACGAGGACCAGGAAGCTGTTGAGCACCACCGCGCAGACGGGGCCCCACGGGTACGTCCAGTTCTTGAACGGCAGGAGGTGCTCCTTGCCCTGGGCCCTGACGCCGGCGCGGAACCGCAGCGACGCGATGCCGATCGAGATCCACGACAGCTGGTTCGACACGCCGACGATGTTCTGCAGCCACGTCCACAGCTGGCCCGCGCCGATGAACGAGGCGCCGAACAAGAGGCCCGAGATGAAGCTCGTGGTCAGGACCGCGACCCATGGGACCTGGAACCGCGTGAGCGACGTGAAAACCGCGGGCGCGTGGCCGTTTGCGCCGAGGGTGAAGAGCAGCCGCGACCCGGCGAAGAGGGCGTGGTTCCCCGCGGAGATGACGCTCGTGAGGATGACGGCGTTGACGAAGGAGCCGGCGACCTTGGAGCCGGCCATGGTGAAGGCGATGGTGAAGGGCGAGGTGTGCGTCGACTTGGTGTTGAGCCCCGGGTAGTTGTACGGGACATTCAGGCCGATCATGAGCGCGGAGAGGATGTAGAAGAGGAGGATGCGCCAGAAGACGTTCTTGACGACCCGCGGGAGCACGCGCGCCGGGTCCCGGGTCTCGCCTGCCGTGATGGCGATGGACTCGGTGCCGCCGTAGGCGAAGGATGCCGTCACGAAGACGGAGGCGAAGCCGCCGATGCCGCCGACGAAGGGGGCGTCGCCGATGTGCCAGTTGCGGCTGCCGATGTAGGTGTGGTCCGTGTTGCCCCCGACGTTGACGGCGATGCTCAGAATGATGAAGATGATGATGGTCACGACCTTGAGCAGGCTGAGCCAGTACTCCAGCTCTCCGTAGGCCTTCACGTTGATGATGTTGGCCAGCACGAGGACCACCCAGACGATCAGGCCCAGCGCATACCAGGGGAAGGTGTCGGTCCAGTACTGGAGGATGAGCTGCAGCGCAACAAGATCCGCGGCCGTGGAGACGGCATCGTTGAACCAGTAGTTCCAGGTCAGGGCAAAGCCGAACGCGTCGTCGACGTAGCGGCCGGCAAAGGTGCAGAAGGAGCCGGCGACGGGCACGTAGGCGGCCATCTCGCCGAGGCACAGCATGGTGGTGAAGACGATGGCGCCGATGATGGCGTAGCAGATCAGCAGCGAGGCAGGGCCGCCGGTGGCCAGCGCCTTGCCGGTGCCCAGGAAGAGGCCCGTCCCGATGGTGCCGCCAATGGCGATCATCTGCACCTGCCGCGCCGAGAGGGCTCGGCGAAGCTTGTCCTCGTTGACATGGCCGCGGTGGTCCTCGAGCGAGGCCGGCGAGGCCTCGTGACCGTATGGGCCCTTCTCGCGATCGGACATGATTTTTCCCAGAGACTGTTGAATGACCACAGATTCACGTATCAAGTCGTCGGAGGGTGGATGCGACAATGAGAGGAGGAGGAGGATGAGCTCAGAGGCTGGCTGCCTACCCGGGCGACGACAAGCGAGCGCTACTTGTTGGAGAAGGCTGCCATGGGGCTTCCTTTTAAGGCGCGCCCGTACGTAGGCCCGGGTTCCTAAGGATCATATTGAAGTCTCTGCCCGAGCACGCCATCGCATACAGAAGCCAATTACTGCGTTTACTGACTAGGAGTTGGCTGATCAAGTAGCACATCTAGAAGGTGGCCTGGACGGCGCTAGCCGCTACGGGCTAGGCCTGGCTGGATTGAGATATTCCATGACCAATTAACATGGGGCCTGACAAGTCGCCTCCGGTTGTGCTCAGGTGCTGTCTGAGACAGGAGATCCGTACTGCCGCTTTTGCGCAAGATTCTAGATGAAATGTTCTCGCTGCTTTTTTCTCAGATTTTGTAGGTAGACTCCTTAAGCAGGTATGCGGGACTGACAACGGCTGGGAATCTCTGGAGCTGCCCGGATTGTATGCCCGGGAGAACCTTTATGCCAATTTGAAGCTACCTGTTCTCCGGAGGGCCAAACAGCCTCGATATCCTGCTGACGGATGGATTCATGCAGTTGGATTGCAGCAACGCCACATGTCTTCACTGAAGTTGTCCAAAACGAACCATCAACAAGCGCTGTTCCTTGGCGAGCGGTCGACTAAAAACTGACTACCGAGTTGCACTGCCCTTTTAAAAAGGGGCGCATTAATAAATATATTTATCTTTTATACTAAATTTAAAGTTCTAATCTCTAAAAATAATATTATTAATTAAATTATATTGTAATTATATTGTAAAAAGCTAATTAATTACTATTTTTTATTATTTTTTAAATAATTTTATAATTATTTTTATAAATTTTAAAGTTATAATATAATAAATATTATTTAATAATAATATAAGTTATAAAACTTCTTTAATTAAATAAATGCTAATATAAATTAAGTATATTAGTTTTTATATTATATAAATATTTTTAAACATATATTAAAAGCATAATTCTAGCCTAGTAATACATGTATTTCTCAAATTCTATATAGAATGATTTGTTACGGTTGTAATTAGAGTTCTCCAACCTTGATGAATGAGCTTTGTAGTTGTGTGATTACTCTGAGCCTGGTCATTTTCTCCATTTGAGACCCTTGGTACAGCATCCATACATTAGGTACCTGCCCAGGTGGGTAGCGAGACGGCGTCCCACGCCGCTATACTATAAGCAATGGAAATACCAAAATGACAGAATATTCCAGAACGCTTCTGGAATACCAGTATAGCTTATATAGCCGTGCCGTCACAAGTAGTGGCTCACCATCAACTGGGGGAATTCACCAACACCAAAGATAACTCATTGAACATTCAAGTGTACTGATTCCATGAAAGTCTTAAGTTACTGTTCGTCAGGTTGACAACTTTGAAGACACAAGACAGCGGAATTGCAGTGCAATGTTTGTTCCTCCTTTTCTCTGCGAGAGCATCGTGGGATTCTATGGGAAATGGTACTAGTGGTCCTACCGGATGCTAAAACTCAATGCTCGTTACCATGGCTGTTGATATCATCCCTACCCTATACTGCTCAGCAGCACGACGTCTAGTTTTCTCGTAGTCGGTCTTCTTGTCATGGCCTTGGCTCTGCTCACTTTCTTTCCTCCCAAGCGACCTCGGGAGTCTTGCGTCTCCCATGCTTCGCCCTTGTATCCATCTTTTCGTACTTTGGTAAAGTTGACGTCCTGGTAGCCATACATGTTCTCAAGGACTGCTCCAGGCGCACCAGACTCAATTTCTTGGTAGGCATTTCCAGAGTCGTTGCCCTCGAGACTGGGCCGTGATGGCTTGCGCTCCGCCTCTTCAACGCCAAGGGTGGGAGCTGCTTTGTCCTCGCCCTGTTTGACGGCCTTGTTCTCTTCATCTCATTGATGAGTTCCAGGCTGTCTGCCGAATCTAGTAATAATTGCGTTCCACCCGCTTATAACACCTTTGCGAAGGTGAACGGGGCTATCTCTAGCATATATGATACAATGGGTCAGAGCACCAAAGAAGCATGAAAAGAAAGGAACGAAGAAGGGGATCTATGATTCTAATTAGTGTTTCTAAGTTGTAAGGCATGAAACTGCCAGGCCATCAGTGGAAGTACCCAGAAGTAATAGTTGTAGGCAGACCATAGGTTCCTGTAGCCAAGAATGGCCTGCCACGTTCTCCCCATGATTTGGAGATCCAGTCTCCTAACCAAAGGCGTCCATGACGAGGAAGTTCAGTCCTAAGAAAGCAATGACAAAGAATTCACCGCCCTCCAGTTCAGCGCCATTCTCGTCTCAGACGGCCAAAATGAGAATTGTCATAAAGAAGATAGTAATGAACTCATTTACCAGCAGTATCAGGGCCAGGTAAGCGGTCTAAGATGAAGAGGGGAAGTTGAACTATTAAAATCCTAAGCTATTTAAGTCTTCCGTGCAATTTAGAGACAGGAGAAAACGTCAAACGCCCTTTAATATCAATTTTAGCTTAGAAAGAATTAAACTTGAAATTAAAACCTATATATACACCTTAAGACGTCTCTTCTCATTTGTTTTTAAAGCCCTCTAAAATCTGATTCCCTTCCCTTCCCTCTATTTTGCTCCAGCCAGCTAAGGTGATTAAATTTGAGAGCAAGGAGCAACTTCCTCTCTGGGGACCGAGCTGCTAAGTCTGCGTATGCATGTATATTTGAACCACTTGGAAAATGTAAACTACTTAAAAGTCTTAACGGTCCAACTTCCTCTCCCAAAATAAGCGGTGGCTAAGCGGCTCAACCACCATTTATAGTACCCCCACATCGCTATTACAGTTGGAGAAGATCTGACTGCCTAATGGCACGAATGGCTGTGGAAACTGGCAGAAGATCTTTGCACTTATGGTAGGGCTCAAAGGGATGGTTTGGATGCCGTGGCCTTCATTTTGGTCTATAGCCAAGACGTAGTTGGCGTACAAGAGGCCATGACCGCAGAAGGTACCAAGAAACTAAGCGGCGGTACAGACTGGCCAGCAGCGCAAGGGAAACCCCCAGAAGATACAGCTAGTCAAATTCATTGCGGGGTTGAGATAGGTTCCCAAGTCTCTAACGACGTAGATGCCAAAAGCCATTTCAGCAGACCACCCAAGACAGATGGTGAGCCAGTTGACAAACTGGTACTTGCTTGAGATAGGTGACTGCTGTGACAGATCCTCCGAGGAGCATCATGAACAGCACGCCCCAAAATTCCCAGAGCGGCTCACAGAAGACGGGGCAGCCACGAGAGCTCTGGTTCACGGCATCAGACCCATTCGGTTCCTTGCAACTCGAGAGCATCGTAGGTCTTCCGTTTGGCTGCGCCCGCGTTCAATTGCGAGCTCTCAAGACCTGAATCGTAAGCCGTGTAGGCCGGGGGTGTCTTACGGCGAGTTGGCGCCATTTTGTCACGGCAGAACTGGAGAAGGCGATGCTGTTACTTTGCAGAGCTGTGAAAGCGAGGTAGAAGTTGAGGACACAGCGCGGATACACATGTAGCCCACGGGAAAAAAAGGATGGTACAGAAGGAAGCAATTTCTGCTTCGATCTGGAGCGGTTCAACCTGGAGAGCCACTGCGGAGCTTCTCCTCCAGATAACCTGTGCAAAACAGGAAAAACAAAGACAGCAGTGCTGCAGGTGATCAGGTCGACTATGGGGACAGTGGACAGCAGACATATAGTATCTTGATTGATACCCAGACAGCTAGAGAGCACAATAGCATTGTAGAAGCACCAGCTGGCAGCCATCCGGCAACCACCCACCTGGGAGCCTTGTTGAAGCCACAGTCAACCCCAACCCCGAAGTACCCTCTGCAGGGCAATGTGCCAGGGACCCCTGGTATTGCCTGCCGTACCCTAGCATCGGTGACCAGAATGACAGGGATTGTCAGCCGCTTGCATTGCTTAGCGTTTGAAGTGGGGAATGCCTAATTCGACGTCAATGGTTCAGTGATGGGTCTAGAAGACCCCACAGGGCGGTATTGGCAGTCAGCCATCTGCATTAGCGCAGCCGGGAGAGCAGACCGGGGTGGTACCTAGTTTAATGTCGCAGCCAAAAGCAACTACAAGTACACGTCTCGCTGTGAGCACCCCAAACGTTAAATCTCGTGGGACATTTTCTATTGGCAACTCCATGTCCGGGCCCGCCAACCCGCCAGGTCACATCTTGCCCAGACTTCTTAGCAACGGCGACTTCAAGTGGAGAAGTCAAAGTTTAACATGTGGGATGCTTGCGGAGGTGCGAGTGTAGAAGGACAAGGGCGGCCGATGTCAGCCATGTGCATAAGCGACGTCGACAAGGAGGCAGGCGTAGCCACACGGACACGAGATGAACGGTATATGCAGTGCTACCAGCTACCACAAACTCCCCGAAAGAGGCTCTGCTGAGGGTCTTGGAAGCACTCGGCTGACGAGTTGGAACATCGAATAAGGGGTCTGGATTTGCGGATTGTCCAGCTGCCGCTTACCAAGCAGCTGGAGAGCATCTGATCTGCTGGCTTGGCTGGGAATAATTTCTAAGCGGCCCTGTGTTGGTGGTTGGAGCTTTGATGCATCATGCTCTGATAGATGCCCTATAAAGTGTCGAGGACATCGTTCTCCGACGACCTCGAGCCGTGTGTCTTCAGCTCGCAACGCACGACAGTCTTTTTCGTAGCAGCCCTGATCTTCTCCCCTCCGACTCACGCCAGGCTACGGCAACCGAGCAGCCCACAATGAGCTACGCAAATGCAGAAAAGGCGGCTGACCCCGTCGACGTTGAAGGCTCCGACGGGGGCACCCGCGTCGGATCCTCACACCGAGCAGATATCCAGAACGAGAGCGACGACGCGAAGAATGCCACGCCGGACCCCTCGAAGCCGGCGTTCGAGCGCGAGGTCCACGGATTCAAGTGGGCCCTCAACGTGGTCGCCATCCTGTCCTGCGTCTTCTTCTTCGCCCTCGACACGACCGTCGTCGCCGACATCCAGCCGAATATAATCGCGTCGCTGGGCGAGTTTGAAAAATACCCCTGGCTCGCCACGGCCTACGCGCTCCCTGCCGTCGCTCTGACTCTGATCCAGTCCAAGTTGTACGGGCTCTTTAACATCAAGTGGCTATACTTTGGGTTCGTCTTGTGCTTCGAGATCGGCAGTGCCATCTCGGCGAGTTCTCCGAACATGAACGCCATGATTGTGGGCCGCATGATTGCTGGTGTCGGTGGCTGCGGTATCTATGTGGGATCTTTGACTTGGTTCAGCGTCGTCACTACGCCCAATGAACGTCCCATTTATATCGCCCTCATCTCGCCCGTCTGGGGGCTGGGCACTGTACTTGGTCCTATCGTAAGTCGCGCCTCCAACACCCGTGGAATTTTACAATTCACATCGACGACACATGGCTGACACAACTGACTCGGTTGAAGATTGGTGGTGCTTTCGCCCAAAGCTCCCTGGGATGGCGTTGGGGCTTCTATATCAACCTCCTCGCCTTTGCCCCTGCCGCCCCCGTCCTCCTTTTTATCCTGCCTTCGATCAACTTCGGCAAGGGCCAGCCCGTTTCGCAACGGCTCCGACAGATTGACTGGCTCTGGCTCGCCGTGTGGACCGGCCTCGCTGTATCCTTCTTCATGGCCATCACATACGGCGGCACTCTCTTCGCGTGGGAGTCCGCCAGCATGATCATCCTCTGGGTGTTCACCGGGGTCCTGGCCATCGCCGTCTACGTGATGCACAAGTGGCACCCCCTCGTCTCCGAAGCCGACCGCCTGTACCCGAGCCATCTCCTGCGCAACTGGCGGCTGGGCATCCTGCAGTACGCCACCTTCTCCGCCGCGGCCGCCGTGTACATCCCGATCTACTACATACCACTGTACTTTCAATTCGCCAAGGGGGAATCCGCCATCGAGGCCGCGACCAAGCTCCTCCCCTTCGTCTTCTCCATCGCCGTCGTCTCCATCGCCACCGGGTTCTTCATGTCCCGCCTGGGGTACATCATGCCGTGGTTCCTCGGCGGCGCGCTGCTTGCCACGGTGGGCGGCGCGCTCATGTACACGGTCGGCATCGACACCAGCGTCGCGTCCATATACGGGTACAGCGTCATTCTCGGCGTCGGCGGGGGTTGCTTCCTCCTCGCTGCGTTCGGGTGCGCGTCTGCCGTCGTCACGGACCCGGCGGACGTGTTCAATGCTATCGGGGTGCTGAGCCTGATCCAGTGCGTGGGTATCACGCTGTTCCCTGCACTGGCCAGCACGGTATTTCAGAACGTCGGAGTGCGGGACATCACGCCCATAGTTGCGGGTGAGGTTGCGGGCTCCAACACTAGAGCCCTGCTCGCGGGCTCGCATAGCGCTGCGTGGCAGGAATTGTCGCCGGAACTGCAGTCAACCCTTGCTGTGACCATTGTTGAGGCAATGAGCAACGTCTACATCATGACAATTGTCGCGTGCGGCCTTGCTGCGGTCTTGTCGCCTTTCCTAGGGGTAAGTTTGGAGCTTTTGTGACGTATATTGTCTTTCATAGGATAGCACTCGCTGACATGATATTCCTCCAGCGTCGCAAGGTGGAGGAGTCCTAAGGCCTAGAAGGTCGACAGGGGCAGTATAGTGGAAGTACCCCATGAGGACCCTAAGGGGAAGGGAAGAGTTTGGGGGAAGGGGGAAAAGAGGGAAAGAAGGGGGGGGAGCAGAGATCTCATACAGGCCTTCCATACTATTCACTTAAACCCAAATAGGAATATAAATTTGTAATTCATCGTTCATATTATATACAGCTCGATTTTATGATTACATAAGACTACGCTGCCCAGAATTGCTTGATGTGGTTGACTAGTTGCAGGGATATCCGACTTAGATGACTGCAAAGCTCCACATGCATCTGGTTCAGAGTTACGGTGGAGAACGGAAGTTTCAACCGCAGTGGTTGCAGCGGCTGTGGCTGCGCTAGCTGTGGCGACAATGAAGACGACGACACGGACGACGACGACGACGACGAATATGACGAGAGGATCACCGCCCCTAGGTGATGCTGGTGCTGCTCACCTTGTGGTGCTGCCCATTCGTGCTGCAGACTAATGAGGAAGATCTTGGCTCCGAGCTCATCCAGGCAGGCCCGGATGGTGATGAGATCGTCGAGGAGCTGCTGAGCGGTCCGAAGATCGTTTACCCGCGCCGTGCCGTGCTCCACCGGTGCACCGTTGCCCAGGGCGGGCGTGATGCTGGTGCTTGAAGCGGTGGAAGTAGACGGCGGCAGCGCCTGAGACGGCTCCCAGTGCCTGCTACAGAAATCGCAACCGTGCGCGCGGGTACAGGATTCTGCCGCCTCGGCGTAAGCGTTGAGAACCTTGGACATGAGGAGGCAGACGACGGCCAGCAGATACCCGTCCTCGCAGGTGGCGTTGTGGAGCATGTCATCGACCTTCTGCAGCGCGTCACGACTCTTTCCCATTAGCGCTGTGGTTGGCACGCTGGAGGTGGGATCCAGAGGCCAGGGATAGCCGTCACACGGGGACAGCAAGGCGTCGGCGGCTTGCTCCTGCATGCAGCACAGCTGGTCCAAGAGCTGTAAGGCCGTGGCCATGCCCGGGGCTTGGTGGGTTGAGGCGACGTGTTGTTGGACCTCGTCGAGATCGTGGTGGTGGAGGGGCCCATGGCTCGGAAAGCAGTAGGTTGCCGACGTGGACCCGGTGCAGGATTCACCGCTGTCCTGTTGACGCACGGAGGTCGTGACTGTGCCGTCACAACTGCCAACGGGGCTGGCGTATGAATCTACATGGAACAGTTGAGGGTCGATGTCCCCGCCCCCAAGGCACCGCATGGAAAGAAAATCGAGAGCTTCCTTGTCGACTGCAGGGTCGAGAGGTGTGAGTTGAGGTGTTTCTTCGAACGATGGTGGCGGAGCTGGGGACGTCCTCGCTGAGGAGGCATCCGACGGTACCGGAGGCGGAGTCTCGGAAAGAGAGGTCGGCTCCGGCGCCCGACTGTGGCTCTCTCTTTGCTGCTGCAAAATGGACGATCGAGACTTGCGGCCGCATCGCTGGGTCACCAGATATCGGCAAGTGGTGCCTCTGATGGTGCACCGGTTACACTGCGGTTTATCCTTGGAACACTTCGTCTTGGAGGCAGCACAGGCCTGGCAGCTATCACGCAGTCGAATACCCGATGGAGGCGCCATCGGCATCCCGTGTTTGCGCTGAATTGGAAACGTCTATGTAGAGACTGTGCCGTGCGTTGATGCTGACGGTTATAGATGTGCGCGTTGTCGGTGAATTGTATCGAGATTATCTTGACTTGCTCATTCACAAAGTGGTTCATGTTCGTGGTGATTCGCCAGCCTTTATAGCATGTCCTACCAACCTAGATCAGGTCTCGGGCTGAGCCTAATCATTGCGCCATCCGGTGATTTCAACTTGGAATCACGATCATACCTGGCCTAGCTAACCCCAGCTGCTTACTATGGCGGTTGGGGTAAAAAAAGCGCTTCCTGTTCAGGTACTTGTGGGCATAGACCCACTGGGGCCCACCAGTACTCTCTGACCAGAACAGCCGAAAAGTTACAAGACGCACGGATCAGGAAGACTCGGGAGGGGGCTCTTGTTTCGGTGCGATGCCATAGTACCTAGTTCGAGCCTGACGAACGTCTTCGCGAAACTATAGGAACCGGCTCGCGCCGTGTGCTTCGCACTCGCACGCACATGGGTCCCATATCCCAGTGGTCAGCCACTTGCATCCGCGGGAGCGGGCCGACTGTCCCGTTGCGCCAGAGGAACAACTAGTCTACATAACAAGGTCAGGGGGGAGTGGGGAAGTGCTAGCTGAGTAGGGCAGAAACAGGCTCTAAGAGTAAGAACACACCTTGGGAGATAAGCATAAACAAGAGCAGGAAACTTAAGTGCAAGAAGCAGCTCTTAGCTATATTATTTTAAGCCTTTATTAAAAAAGTAATAATTATATATGAAAAACTTTTATTTATAATACCTATAATACTTAATATATTTATATTATTATACTATTTTTAAAAAAAATAAAAAGTTATTTTATTTAAATATAATAATAATAAATATATTATATATTTATATTATATACTATTAAAATTTTACTAATAAAAATATAATTATTTAGAAATTTTCTTTTTTATTTATTAAAAAACCTAGTTATTTAGCCCTTAGTACTTATCACTTGCTAATAGCTTAGGTGAGTCACCTTGTAAAAGTAACAGCCACACACCTTCCTGTACACCTTCCCAACCTGGATCTGTACCTCTAGTGTCGGCCCGGAAGGAAACCTTAATTGTCTCCCCTGTAAATGGGACAATGGGGAGATGGGGCGCCGCCGATGATACACGTATTGGCCTGTAATGCTGGCGATTCATTCTCTGGGCAAAGAACTTGGTAGAAACCAGTGTTGTCTGATCTAAACCTGCGTATTTCCTCATCCCCATGAGTAATTATCTGGCACGGGGTGTGGCAAGCCGCGGACAGCTCGCCCAAGCATCACCTCCTACGAACGCAATGCGATGCATATCAATCCCACCCTTTGCGCAGCCCAGATTACAAAGCTCACAGGCTTGCTAACTTGAAGAACTTACATAGCGTTGACTTACCGCCCACACTTAGATTTTGGTAACAGGTGGTACCGAAAGCTTCACTAATTACCTGAGATCCTCATTTGAAACACGGTTTTTCAGCACATCAGTCCCACAGCTACGAAGACAGTGGGTTCAAGGAAGTCCTGAATCCAATCTTCACCCGTGCTCAGATGCAAACATGGGACTTTATTAATTACCAACTTAAATTACTAAAAACAAACTTATTTATAATATAAGAAAAATGCTATTATTGTTTATTTATTTAAAAATAGTTTTTAATTAAATATATTAAAATAATTAATTAATTAATATAAGTTTTATTAATATTATAATAAATAAATATTATATTAATTAATAATATTAAAATATTTTATGTATTATATTATAATAATAAAATAATAGATTTAATTATAATACATTATATCTAATATTAATATAAAAAGTATTTCATTATTTAAAAATTATATATCTATTTTTATTTTTTAAAAAAATAATTATAATAAATTAATAAATTTTAGATTTACTAATAAAATAAGACTTGGGTAAGTACGTTATGATACATGTGGATGGTTGAGATAATTAGAACTTATTCAGCACTTTTGGCTGCAGAGGGAAGTGGAACACCCCGTACAATGATAGCACTTGAGTTCAACGTGGCCCTCTTCCGACCCGTGGGTCTTCATCTCGAGTCAGGAACGCCCGCCCCTGGCATTTTTGAACTTTAAAGTTACGAACATCTTTAAAACCACATTTCAGAATTGCCTCTCCCCCCTTCGAATTCCAATTGAATTTTAGAAGGGGACGGATGAGGCGAGGGTGAATGGTGGACAGGTACTTACTGCCGAGCACCACTTGAGTCCCAACGTACCCTTTTTGGTCCTCTGAATTGGGGAGATGCGTTTTTCAAAAACAGGTGTGAGCCGCAAAGCCATATTAAATGCCGAGCTGGCCAGGTACACCCAGCGGTGAGTGCTTTTACCCACCCCGGGGTATTCTCTTTCGCACTGCCTATGTAGTGTCAGGCCCGAGGAGCCAAGCCATATGGGACTGAGTCCATCGAGTCATTTCAGCATCCGATGCGTGCATGAACTCACAACCATGAAACTGGTCGACCTTTGCGGGCATAACTGTGGATTCCGCCATGTCAGGGTCTGAATTGATGGTCATGCGCTTCATCTCTCTCTTCTCATTGAAGGAGGATCCGCGGGACTTGGTTGAGACGTGGAGATCATAGCTCGGAACTACATAGTAGTCATGTGCGGTTACACGATGGCAGCCAAGACGTGAGATATCGATTTCATATAGATAGATTAACAAGAGAAATGTGTAGTTGGCTTCTGGATAAGGATGAGAGGTACGGCCGTTGTTGCATTTGAGTCGATTTTCGCCTGAGCCAGGCCACTAGAAATAAAGCGGCCGCAGTACCGGGCTAATACGAATACGATGAATGGCTCCCATTTTGGAGCCCCTTTGTAACAGCTCAAGAAGTAAACGGCTCCTTTTTGGGAGCAGCTCGCAGCCGGGGAGCTGTGCAGGGGGGGAAAGGTGTAGTGTTTTACGACAATGCGACTCGCAAAATTCGACAGCGGGCATTCAGATTGTGGCTATGAGGTAGAGTCTGTCAGCTGGTGCCACGAGATGAGAGCCCTGTGTGCCTATGGCAGACGGCGAGGTTGCTTTTGCATACATTCCTAGGTACATAGTGCAGCGGCATCATGATAATTAGTACGTGTCAGCCAGGCCTATGGAATCGAGAGCCTCATCGTGAGGCTATCACTATTGTATCAGTTGCTATTGTGTTTTGAAATTTATAGTTGTCAGCATTGTACTTCTTGTCTTAAGCAGGGTTTTAGAGCGTTTGCGACTGCATGAAGGGCCAGCCGCAGAACCTTTTTTTTTGTTCTCGAAATCAGCGGTATGACCGAAGAAAACTGACCAGAGTTGTGAGTTCTGGAATGGTACCATGTGGGATGCACAGCCGGTACCCATACACAAATTACTGGCAACTAAAATTGGTTCACCATCAAGTGAGTTATGAAGGAACTGCTAAGGCCCTTCCATCAGCACAAGAGACAACTAACTACGAATGGGTCATGCAGACAGATGCTCCTTCAGATAGCCGAGGCATGAATAGCGTTTCCCATCCTGTCTACTAAATACAAAAATACCCTCACACGTAGATTCCCGTGCGCATTCGCTAGTCCCTGCCTGGGGCGAGCTCTCGGTCCCATTTTCAAAAATTTGACATAATAACTCATACGTACGCTTTCGAATATCCTTATCTCACCCACTCACTTTTTGGCTAAACCAATGGCAGCCTGCTTGCCTAGTTCTTCCAGTGTTCCATAGCCCAGGAGCTGCAGGACGCTCACGTCGAACCCGAAGGTGCGTCTCCACCAGTTCCTCAGCTCGATGCCGACCAGCGAGTCCAGGCCGAGCTGCTGCACCGGCATGGCGAGGTCCAAATCGTCCGCCTCGTCCTGCCTTAGCAGCAGGTTCATCAGCGTCTTGCCGATCTCATGGGCCAGCAGTGTGGCGGTCTCGGGCTTGTTCAGGACCTCGGGGTCAGCCTGGGCGGCGGTCAACAGGGCCTTGAGCTTGTCGTCGCCGCCCACCGCGCCGCCGGGTGCGTCGGCGTCGGGGATGTTGTGCCAGACCCCCATGCGCAGGTCCTTCTTCCAGTGCAGGCGGCTGTCCGGGTGCCGGTACGACTTGTCCGAGCTGAAGCCGGTGGCAAACGTGTTGGTGTGGGCGAATGAGCCGCTGGTAGTTGCAGCACCGACCACTGCCGCCGGGTACGACGCTGCTGCCCGGAAGGCCTCGATCATCTCACCCTCGGTGACGCCAGAGTAACCATTGCGCATGAGCCGCTGGAGAAGCTGCGGGTCACGCGCGGCATAGCCCATGTCGGCGACGGCGCCAATATCGATTGAGCTTGCGGCCAGGCCAAGCGAGTTGCGCCACAAGACAAAGGCGTCGAGGTACGCGTTTGCTCCGGCGTAGTTGGCCTGGCCTGGCTGGCCGGTGAGCGCCGACATGGAGGACAGGAGAACGAAGAAGTCGAGCTTAATGCCGGCGTCGAGGGTAGCCTTGTGCAGAGCCGCCGCGCCTGAGATCTTGGGAGCCGTGGCCCGTATCCACTGCTCGTGCGTCATGTTGCGGAAGGCTTCGTCCGCGAGAAGCATGGGTGCGTGAAGAATGCCCTTGAGCGCGGGACCGGCTTTAGAGACGGCATGTATGATGTCGGCTGGGTTGGCCATGTCGCCCTTGACGGCGACGACTTCGCAGCCCATGATCTCGAGCTCACGGACCGTGTCGGCGTCCTCAGGACGCGAGCCCGGGTTCCGAGAGAGGCAGACGATGCGGCGAGCACCGTTCTCGACCAGGTGTCTCGCAATGACGGTGCCGATACCGCCCAAGCCTCCGGCAAGCAGGTAGGTCGCGGTACTGTCCGGCTTGAACAGATCATCAACAACCTTGATCGATTCGGTGTTGATTGTGAGGCTGCCGGTGGTCTGTCGAATTCTAACAACAATGTTACTCTTGTCTTTGTTCTCCTGTGCATGTTTGATGGCGTCCTTGATCTCAGTGGCTTCGTACACAACCTGGGTGACGGGCGACGGGTTGGGTGTGGTGATTATGTCAATGGTAGATTGTAGCAAGCTATTGGAAATTGTTAGTACAGATAACTGGAGCAGATGGCCACGAATCTTGGAGATGAACCTTACCCCTTGACAACCGACTGCTTTTTGGCGACGAGTGCTTCCACGTTCACAGTCGTGTAGGTCCTACCGCTGCCGAGGAAAGTCATATCCAGCAAGCCGTCCACTGCTCCAATGTTGACCAGCTTGCCAAAATCTGCAATGCACTTGCTCGTGGCCTGCAGAACCTCGCTGCTTGACAGGGAGTTGAGGGCCAGGTCGACGCCCTGTCCGCTGGTGGCTTCAAGGACACCGGATACAAAGCCGTCGTTGGTGCCCACGAAGATGTGATCTCTGGCCAGACCGACCTTCTCAACAAGGAATGTAGAATCTGCCTCGGATACAGCCGTAGCGTAAATGCTGGCACCGGTTGATTTGGCAAACTGCAAGGCAGCCAGGCCGACGCTTCCTGCGGCGTCATGGATCAAAACGGACTAGACAAATGGTCACGTTAGCGTGACCTCTTCTGAGCGCTGACATGGATCAAGGCCTTCCGAGTCCCTTGGGTTATGATATGAGAGAGACTGTGCTTACCTGGCCGGATTGCAAGTCTCCAGCATGGCGCAGAGCGGCGAGAGCCGTGACGTATGCCGTTGGCAAAGTTGATGCTTGTTCCAAGGAGATGCTCGGGGGGATCCTGACCACCAGAGACTCGGACGTTCGCAACACAGAAGACAGGCTGCCACCGCCCAGAGCCATGACTAGATCTCCCACGGCAAGGTCCTTCACCTTGGACCCGATGGCAACGATCTTGCCGCTGGCGCTGGTGCCGAGACCCCTAGCAGGGTAAGGACTGTGGCCAGTGATCTCGGCGACATCCTATAAAAATTCAAAAATGGTTAGTACAGCACAGAAACAAGGAGATGGGCCACGCTGAGGAGATCCAGCTGCTCAAGGGATGAGATGGCAGATATGGTGTCGAATATTTTGCGCACCTTTGTGGTCAGCTCCGCACAATAGACCTCGATATCGACATCAGTCTCGGCGAGTGTGTCGGAGCGGCGCGACTCCCAGGTCAGCGAAGCCAGGCTCCCCGGCTTCTCAACCACGAGCGAGACGCGATGTCCGGGAGTCCACGCAGCAGCGCGCTCCTGGCCGAAGGTGAATGGGTAGGCGCGGGGGACGTTGATGGTGCCACTGGCTGAAATGGCATACTCATGGTCGGGGCGGAACTGGTCGTCCTCGCGGCGGTTTTGGAAGTGGACAAAGGCATCGATGACCTGCTGGGCCGAGGCAGCAACATTGTCGACCTCGCAGGTGGCAATGTCGACGGCGTCCTCGTTGCGGATGGTGCGGATGGCACCGACAGCGGTGGCGTAGCGAGGGTCCTTGCACTCCATTTGCGAGGGCCGCGTGACCCAGAAGACGCCCGAATCACCCAGGCCGGCGACGAGCTGCTTGAGGCGGCCAAAGCGGACCTCATCGATGTCATCAAAGAAGGGCCGGTCCTCGTCGAGCAGGCTGATGATGTCCTGGGGCTGGGCAGGCAGGTCGTCGCCCAGGCGGCAGCGGTGGACAGCGTAGCCGTGGCTCTCGAGGGCGCGGGCAAAGGCACCGACGACGCTGTGGTTGTGATCATGGGCCAGGAGCGTGACAGCCTTGTGGCCGCGGCTGTCGAGCCCGGGCGGGGGCTGCGCCAGCTGGGCGACGAGGACGGCGTTGAGCTGGGCTGGTGCCGGGGAATCGAGGACGGGCGAGCCGGTCACGGCCAAGCCGGCCTGCTTGAGCTCGGCCACCCAGCGGTCGGGCGAGACATGGGGCGCATCGGAGCGGCCATCATCGACACCAAGCCACCAGTCGTCGAGGAAGCCGAGGACGCAGGTGAGCCAGGGAGACTGCGGGTTGAGCTCCTCGAGCAGGAGACGGCCGCCGGGCGCCAGCAGGCTGCGGACGTTGGCGAGGGCAGCAGCGAGGCTCGGCGTGGCGTGCAGGACGTTGGCGGCGACGACGAGGTCGTACTTGTCGGCGTCGGCAAAGCCCTGGTCGGCGGGGCTATGCGCGATGTCGAGGGTGCGGAAGTCGGTGTGGTCGACGCTGCCCTGGAGGCGCTGCTTGGCCGCCGTCACCGCTGCTGGCACCGGGTCGGTCCAGGTGAAGCGCGAGTACAGCAGCCCGCCCCCGCTGGCCTGGGGCAGCGACAGCGCCTGGACGACAGCCGCAGTGAGCTGCTGGCCGCTGGAGCCGCCCCCGAGCAGCAGCACCCGCAGGCTGGGCCGTGCGTGCGCCACGCTCTGCAGGAGCGCCGTGCGGTCAACCGTGCTGTTGCCTGCCGCGAACAGCCTCGCGAGCATGTCGTCGACCTCGTCCCCGTTTCCGTCTCCTGCCACCCGCAGCACCTCGGCCAGGTCCTTCTCGCCTGTCAGCAGCGCCTCGATGCTGCCGCCCACCTCGAGCATGCAGTCGGCGCATGCCGCCAGCGCAGATCCTGCCATCAGCTCCCCAATGGCGTGAGCCCTCTCGACAATCTGCTCCGTGCTTTGTGCGCGGGCCGGATGGGCAGGGTCCATTGCTGCGACCTGACGGCCAACCCACGACGCCATGCGCCGCACCGCCGGCTTCTCTGTCAGTTTGCCACCGGCGTCCTCAATGGCCCGCTGGAAGAAGACCACACACAGCTCGCCCAGCTCGTGAAGCAGCGGCATCCACCTGGCCGCGTCCACGAGGTCCGTCCGGACGAGGCTCGTGGCGTCCACAAAGTCGACGTGCGGCTGCCACCTCAGGCGTGCCGTGATAGGCAGCTTGTGCGTGTTCTCGGCCTCTCCCTGCGCAATGGGCGTGAATGCGGCCTTGGGGATGCTCAGCAGCACCTCTCCACTCGCCGACACGATCTGGTACTGCCCCAGGATCTCGCCACCGCCGCCGGCCTGCACATCCGTCACCGCCACCGCAGTCATCTCCGACTTGGTGCTGTTTCCACGCGCAATGGTCGCCTCCTCGATCATGGTGGGCATGGCGGCGCAGTTGCGCGCATCGAGCTTGCCAGACCGGGCAGCCACGAGCCCGAGCTGCAACGCCGCGTCGATGACGGTGGGGTGTAGGTGGTACACGTCCTCGTCGCCATTGACGTTGTCGGTCAGGCTGCTCACGGCCTGGGTTGCCAGGGGTGCAGCACTGATGCTCCCGAGGCGCTGGAATGCTGGGCCATATTCCATGCCCGCCGACGCCAGCGTGCCGAACACCTTGGCCGTGTCCAGCTTGCGCGCCAACGGCTTTACCTCCGCAGGCCTGGCCCTGGCCACCTTTGTTGCCGGCACCGCCGACACCTGGCCAGCGCAGTGCCTGACCCAGCCATTGCCGTTGTATGAGGCCACCGAGAAGTCCCACCACTCGCCACTGCTGGGCCGCAGGTTGGTCACGACCTCGGTGTCGGTGCCGTCCTGCAGTATCAGTGCCTGGCTGAGCACCAGGCGGCGGAGGCTGTACGAGTCCTCGACACCCGTCACCTGCCGGATCGCCTCGCCAGCCATGGCAAAGTAAGCGGCTGCAGGGAACACTACGGCGCCCTGGATCTTGTGGTCGCGCAGCCAGGGGGCATCCTCAATGTTGAGCAGGTGCCTCCAGCTGGGCTCCAGGCTTGTCGCCTCCAGCTGCGGGCGGCCCAGCAGTGGATGCCGGGCGTGCTTTGGGTTGCGCCACTCGGCCGACATGCGCGACTCGGCCCAGAACACCTCGCCGCCCTCGTAGTTCCAGGGGTACCGCGGCAGGTCGACCAGTGTCTGGCCCTTCGGGGTCACGGCCTCGTAGTCGACGGGCACGCCGAGCTCAAAAAGCCGGCCCACGGCGCCGAGGTACGCCTGCACGTCATCGACGTTGCGCGTCAGCACCGACGCATACGCCGGGGACGACCCGGCCTTGGCAAAGATCTGTCGGGCAGGGCCGGCGAGGGCTCCGTGCGGGCCGACCTCGAGGAAGGCCGGGTTTTTGAAGTACCGCAGCACGCCCGCAACGGCCCCGTCAAATAGCACCGGCGACTCGAGGTTCTGCTGCCAGTACCGCGCGTCCAGGACGCGCTGCTCGGTGCCCGCCGGGGCCTCGAGGTGCAGCGGTTGGCCCGTGCCCATGACGCTCGAGAAGAAGGGCTTGACGGGCCGTTTACCCTGGAGGTGCGGCTCGATCATGGCGTGATACTGCTCCCCGATCTCGGCCATGTGGTATGAATGGTATGCCTTTTCCACCTTGAGCATCCGCGCCGTGATGTCTGGGTGCGCCTCGCGGATCTGGGCGACGGCCTGCTCTACCGCGTCCGCGTCGCCCGACAGCGTCACGCTCTTTGGCGAGTTCTCACACGCAACCACCACCCGCGGCTTGTAGCTGGCAATCAGGGGAGCAACTTCGTCAGCGCCCAGGCCCACGGCTGCCATGGCTCCAGCCCGCTTCTGGAGCTTGGCCGCCTGCCCTCGGTGGTATGCACCTACAATGGCCTCCTTTGCCGTGAGGGCGCCAGCGGCGTAGGCGGCAGCCAGCTCGCCGCTCGAGTGGCCCACGACGCCTGCCGGGTGGACGCCGATGCTGGCTAGCAAGTCGACCAGAGCGACCTGGACAGCCGTGCACAGGGGCTGGGAGAGCTCGGCCTTGGAGACCTGCGACAACTTGGCCGACTTGTTGAGCTCCTTCTCAATGGTCCAGCTTGGCGGGTTTGACGGGATGGCGGCGAGGTACTCGTCGAGCTTGCGGATCGTCTTCGCAAAGACGAGGTCCTCGCGCAGGAGGAGCCTGCGGCCCATGCGTGGCCATTGGGCACCCTGGCCAGTAAAGACCATGACGAGGCTGACGGGCTGGTTAGGAGCCCTTTGGACCTGGGGCATGGGCAAGTCGGTGTCGATGCCTAGCAAGCCGTCAACGACTCTGTGGGCACGGTAGGTCAGGTGCTCGCGCCGGTTGGCCAGAGTGTAGGCCAGGTCCGCCAGCCTGTCCTGGGGCATGGTGGGCAGCAGGGCGTTGTAGTTGGCCATGATGCTCTTGAGAGACGCCGCAGAGCTTGCAGAAAACAGGAGCAGCAGCTGCTGCTGCTGAGCGTCGACATCGCCGTCGGTGCTGCTGCTGGTGGTGGTGGTAGTAGCGGCTGCGGTAGCTTTGGCTGGAGCGAGGTTGAAGCTCTTTGCCGAATCGATAACGACGTGGGCATTGGAGCCGCCGAGGCCAAAGCTGTTGACACTGACACGCTCGCAACGGTCACTGGGGAACGGCGTTGGCTCGACGGGGACCGTGAGCCTGCGCTCTGCGAAGGGGATTTTTGGGTTTGGTGAGTTGAATTTGATGTTGGGCGGGATGGTGCGGTGCTCGAGTGACATGACGGCCTTGATCAGGCTGACGAGGCCCGAGGCACCCTCGGTGTGGCCGACGTTGGGCTTGACCGACGTGATGTGGATGCCGCCGTGGTCGCCAAAGACGTTTGCTACGGCACTCGTCTCAATCGGGTCACCAACGGCCGTGCCCGTGCCGTGGCACTCAAAATAGGCTGTCTTGCCGAAGTCGGCGATGCCTGCCTTGGCATAGACCAGCCGGATTATGGCCTCGTGCGCGGCGCTGTTGGGCTGTGTGATGCCGTTCGTCTTGCCATCAGAGTTGGCCGCCGTGGCTCGAATCACCGCCCGGACCGGGTTGCCATCACGGATAGCAGCCTCGAGGGGCTTGACAAAGACGGCCGTGACAGCTTCGCCACGGGCGTAGCCGTCAGCATCGGCCGAGAATGTCTTGCAGCTACCCTCTGCTGACAAGATACCCTTCTCCGTCATCTGCTGCGGCATGCCGGGCGCCAGCATCAAGTTGGCTCCTGTCACGACGGCCGCATCGCAGATGCCGCGCTGAATTGCCGCACAGGCCTCGTTGAGCGCTGTCAGGGCCGACGAGCATGCTGTGCGGATGGTCATCGAAGGGCCAGTGAGGCCGAACTCATACGAGATGCGGTTGGACAGCATCCAGTCCTGGTACCCATCAATCTTGCTGGACCCGTGGAACAGGGGGTCGCGGTTAAGCATCTCACCCCAGTCCTCGTTCATGTTGCCAAAGTAGCAACCAATTTTCTTGCCCTGCGGGTGAAAAAAGTTGTCAGTCACTCATGGATAGAGACAAAAAGAGATGATGGGCAGGGAGAGCTGAGGGTCCAAGCACTCAGCCAGGCGACTTACTCTGTACTTGACCTCACCCGCCGCCTCTAGCGCCTCGCTGACAACCTCGAGCAACAGCCTCTGCTGAGGATCGGCAAACTCGACGTCGGTACGGCTCATCGAGAACCTGCTCGTGTCCATGGCCCCGAGCTTGATGCTATCGTCAAGGAAGTAGCCGTACTCGCTGGCAACTGTAGTAGGCCGCTTGCCCTTCTCGTGATATGCGCCCACGTTGTACCGTGTCGAAGGTACCCGGCGCCGCGCATCCCCTTTGTTGACGAGGAACTCCCAGAACTCTTGCGGTGTTGCCGCGCCGCCGGGCACGCGCAGGGCCATCCCGCAGATCGCAATAGGTATAGCAGCCTCTTCGGTAGTGCCGTTCTGCGGTGACAGGATGCTGTTGGCAGCGACAGAGTGGCCATTGATGTGTCCATTGGCGTGGCTGTGGCCGTTGGCGTGGCCGTTGGCGAGGCCGTTGGCGAGTCCACCGGCATGTCCATTGGTAGGGCCGTCCATGCTGATTGTGTTAGTCATCTTTCTGCTAGCCGTAGAGAAGAAGGAGGGCCAGTTGTCTAGGACGGCTTTTGCTTTGCAAAGAACAAGTAGAATCTGAGAGGCTGATATAGTGATGGATCAAGCTGTCTACGGGTTGGCTCGCAGATGACTTTGTTGCTGACGTCTTCAGATACATCAACTCGGTAAAAGCTGTCCTTCAACGACCTTTTCTTCAGCGTATTGTATGTCTTTATTCATACTCCTTCATATCTTCCTCAACACTATCATCTTGCCGACGAGTTTCACGATGATTGAAGCATCAGGCCCACCCAGCCGGAGCCCGAACCAGATGGTGCCCGGACAACCCAGGGCGGATCATGGATCCACCTCCACCAGAAACCTCCTCGCGCCGACAGATGCCAAGCTCCCGAACCTGCATCGGAGACTTGAGTCGTGCCTCGCCTCATTGTACCCAGGGTTTTGAGCTGCTACGGCGCATCTGGAAGCCACCCCCAGGCGTTGAGACTCATACAATGTCGACTCGGAGCCCGTCGTTAAGGCAGCTGGTGCTCGTCGGGACGCTGACTTGTGTCTCAACGGTTTCAGATGTTCCATTATCACATAAATATCTAAAGAGATAAATAATGTGCCCTCTGCCACGTATTCGAAATCTCAAGTTTTGAACCCACCACGCATTTTCTTTGATACCAGTCGGGCATACTCAGAACCTGATAGTAACTTCTTCTGCCCTTTCTTCAAAACAAAAAGATCCATCAGCAACGAGAGGACAGAACACCAGGCAAGATGGCCGCAACACAAAAGGACTTCGGATCCCAGTGGCGTGCTGAGTGGGCGGACGCACAAAGACTCAAAGCCCCTAGCATGGAGAACTCTTCCGTCTTCTACCGCAACATCGAGGCAGAGCTCGACATTGCGCGCAGCGCTGGCCTGTCCTTGCCCATCCATACAAACACGCCAATGACTGATTTCTCGACCTGCGACGTGCTGGGCCTGGGCCACACGGGAGCCCTGCGAGAGGAGTTCCTCAAGGAGCTTGACGCTCACCCGGGCTTCTACATGGGCGCGGGGGGCTCCCGCCTGCTCGACGGCACCACGAGCTACCAGACCCAGTTCGAGAGCGAGCTGGCCGAGCTGATGGGCTGCGAGTCGGCACTGGTCGTGCATTCTGGCTACACGGCCAACCAGGCCATCTTCGCGACGGTCCCACGCTCGGGAGACGTCCTCGTCTACGACGAGCTGATGCATGCGACGGCCCTGACGGGCATGAAGATCAGCCTGGCCCTCGAGCAGCGGCCGTTCCGGCACAACGACGTCGACCACTTCATTGAGGTCATGGAGTCGGTCAAGGAGTCGATGCCGCTCGTTCGTGACGGCAAACGCTGTGTCATCATTGGTGTCGAGAGCTACTATAGCATGGACGGGGACATCTGTCCTCTGCGTGAACTCATCGCCGCGGCTAAGGAGATCTTCCCACATGGAAATGCCCAGTTTATTGTCGATGAGGCACACAGCTTTGGCGTCTGCGGACCCAACGGCACGGGCTTTGTCCGCGAGCAAGGGCTCATGGACGACGTCGCCATCATCATGGGCACGTTCACCAAGGCCCTTGCTGGCGCGGGCGCGGCCATCTTCTCCAAGAACACAGTCCGCACCTTGCTCGTTAACCAGGCCAAGATGTTCATCTGCTCCGTCGCCCCGCCTTTCACTCTGCTGGCATCGTGCCGCGCTGGCATCCGGCTCATGGTGTCGCAAAAGGTGCAGGAGGTAAGCAGTTCAGCCCGCCTTTGCCTCTATGTATCCGCGTAACGGCATGCTAACACTGTGGACCACGATGCAGGCTCGCCAGTACCTCCATGACCTGACCCTCTTCTACCTTGACACCCTCACCTCGCACCCGACCTACAAGCGTGCCCACCGGCGCGGCATGCTAGACATGCCCACCTTCGAGGACGACGGCATCTGGCACGAGGTGCCCATCACGCACATTGTGCCCCTGTGGACCCGCCGCCCCAAATACGCCCTGTACCTCAGCTTCCACCTGACCCGCGCCGGCTTCAACGGCTGCGGCATCGTCTTCCCCATCGTGGGCAAAGGCGAGGACCGCGTGCGCCTGTTCCTGCACGCGCACAACACGCGCGACGATGTGACCCGCCTCATAGCATCCATCATGGAATGGACCGAGGAGATGCTCGCCATCGAGGCCAGCGGTGACAAGACCCGCCTCCCATCCGCGACAAAGCTCGCGTATGCCCTGCTAGACGAGGCCCCGGCCAAGGGCAGCGAGACCCCGGCGGCCCACGCGAGCAGTGATGATGATGAAGACATCAGCAGCAACAGCAGCACCAATGGAGATCAGGACAGGAATTACGTCTTGGTGGCGGACAACAACGGTGCCGGTGGGCTTCCCCGCAACACAGTGCTGGCCATTGGCGAGAAGAAGGGCGTGAATGTGACGACCGTTAGTGTGAAGGAGGACATTGTGACTTGAGCAGAATGTACTTTATTTTAGGTTGAACAGTTATAGCTTCGAAATGGGGCCTTTGAATACCATAGATTGATCAAGCTCTTTCTTTCTCAGGGGTAAACTTGAGCATTTGATGCTTGTTTACTGTTCAACTCTGGCACGCGTATGTTTCGAGATTGACAGAGGAGCGATAAAAGGAGGTCTCTTTGGTAGTAGTTAGAGGATTTGCTCCAATTGGCTTAGTATGGCTACGTTTTGCCATGTTCGTGTTCAGTCTTGATTATGTGCTCATGCAAGTGGTTGATAAGATCAAATCAAAATAGAAAACGTCTCAATACTGCCACCTGTATAATGCAGACACCAATTGTGTGAGTAGTTTCAATCATGGTGCATAATTATCATGTACGTTCAGATCAAGGTTGATTTACTATGTACGCGGAGCGCATTGAGAAAAGTCAACGAGTACTGTGTGGTACAAGTGGTGGACTGCGGACTGAAGGTAAGGGGGTCTTTAAAGGTTGCTTTTTCAAGTTCAGTACCTTGTATTTATGGGCCAACCATTCTGTATAAGATCACTACGGACAGTATTAGACTTGCAATCCTTTAATTCACCGATGGGCATACATTGAGCACCTCAGATAACATTTCTTCACCTAATCCTCACTTATCAACAATTGGTAATCTGAAGGATGGATCATGTGAAAAAATATCACCTCAGAAATATCTCACAACCAATCACTAGCAGGATCTATGCAATGACAACTTTTGATTACTACCTTACAGAACTATATAAAACCTGGGGTAATGACTGGTTGATACACATAAGGATGATGAGATATTTGGTCAAGCTTTCTTAGGCACGCCGTGCTATGTCTTGACATAACTATGCATTGTGTATTAACGGAACTTTGGGTCATTAGTATAATTCAGTGGCGTCACATCTCCATGGAATTTTCCGATATGTTTCTCGGGGCCTTGGCATAATTACATGGCGTGACCGGGCCATTGACTCAGTGCGTGGGTAAGGTAACGGTCCGCCTTGAAAGTTTACAACCCCTGGAACTGCATGCACATGACACGTCTCTGACAAATCCCCCCCCCCGAGCCATTTTATTTGGCTTCATAGTTTATATATGTGTTGAAAGTGATAGAAGGTTTGGTGGTATCCTAACACACGGGCCCCAATGCTCACTTGTAGCCCTTTTGTTACGGCATCTGTTTTGGTACACCTCAATGATGCGCCCTTAGGCTTATCTCTTTACAAAACATTTCTTTACAAAGCGTCTCTTCACAAAAGGACTCTTCACGATTTCTGCGGCTCGTCTATCACAAAAATAAATTCTTAAAATAATCACCTGCGTTCCCCGCAAAGACATCATGTCGAGCTCAGACGGGTCCAAGAACTCCGTAGGAGCAACGCCCCTGCCGGTCGAGAACAAGAGCGAGGCTGAGGCTGGTTTCTACACCAAGATCTACAAGTCTATTGGCTTCGCCCATGGATACAACCTTCCTCTTTGTGGGTTTAGATTCTTGTCTTCAGTCTGCTTCTCTAGGGGCCCATCCCACTCGACTCCCTATTCGCCATACTGATTGTGAGTTCTGGTGCCCGTAGGGGTAATCTTCGCTGGTGGAATGTTTGCCTTCTCCCTTTCTCGTCTACCCGAACTGCACAGCTACGATGAGAAATTCAAAAACGACTTCGCCCTGGTCCCTGGTTACTGGTACTACTTCCGGTCGGGCGAGTATCGAGCCGCCATGATTCTCCATCTCGCCGCAGTGCTGCCAGCGGGACTTCTTCTCGGGACCCAATTCATACCGATCGTCCGGCACAAGTTCCTCTTCGTGCACCGAATCAACGGTTACATTGTCATGCTGCTGTGCCTTGTCAGCAACGCCGGTGCCTTCGTCCTCCTGCGCCACCCACAGGGCGGGAATCGTTCCGACATCCAGGCCGCCGAGGCCTTGATGGCGATCATGACGACAGTCGGCATGTTCCTGGCGTGGTGGAACATCCGCCGCAAGCAGATCGAGCAGCATCGCGCGTGGATGCTGCGCAGCATGTTCTATTTTGGGGCCATCATCACGTCGCGCATCATCCTCTTTGCCGCCACCCCTATCATCTCACGCATCGGCAACTACTACTGGATGGTCTGGACATGCGACGAAATCGATTTCCTCTACAGCGAGTACAGTCTCCCGTTCCCGGTCGCCAAGTACCCAGAGTGCTTTCTCACGGCCGACGGGTCTCTAGACCGCTCTAGGCATGTTGCCATCCGCGCCACAAGCAGCACGGGCGCGCTCGAGGAGATTGGCGCGGGCACCATCGCTCCTTATGCGGCCATGGTGAGTTGCCCCAGGACCCCTTAAGCTATTATCCCAGCACAGAAGAATACTCTGTCTCTTTGGGACTTCAAATTAGCTGACTTGTTATATCATGTTTAGCTGTGGATAACTTTGACCCTGCACATTGTAGGCGTCGAAGTCTACCTCAGACTGACCCCGCGGGAGACGGAGAGGCTCCGTCAGGTGAGCTATCAGAAGCAGCTTGAAGCCGGTTTTCGCCACCCAGGCAGCGCTGGCCTGGTAGCAGACAGGCTGGGCGATGCTGCGCCATGGGCTCCTCCTGACTCGGCTGCTACCGCCATCGAGCTCAAGTAGGACACGGTGATCTTCTTCAGTTGCCATTTTCCTGGCATAGACCGAAGATTTGAGGAATGTGCGGGCCAAATCACTTCCCATCACTACCGGGAGGGCGGATTCCGATGCAGTCTCTGAAGGAGAGGGGCCGAAATGGGAAAGGAGGAGGACCTTTCAGGGGATGGTTTGATGATGCACGGAGCCGTCAGTCGGATGTGTTTATCTTTCTACGCTTCTGGAGCTGCTTAATGGCCAAAACACCAGAGGTTTTAATAATACATGTTCATTCGCTCTGCTCTGTTAGACAGCGCGATATCTTCAATTCAGGTTATGAAACGCCACACCTTTTCCAGAACCCGCTGCCCCCTAGAGTTGGACGGATCAACGACTCCGAGTGATTGCAATGTCAGGAACGATTGCACTTCGTATACAGTCTGAGATCATCTAACGTGCCGCCGCTATACGGGCTATACTATACACAGAAGGAGCGGAGTTACAGAACAAATAAAATCTTTGTTGATAAATTATAGTTAAAAGCAGATAAAAATAAGAAATTATATAATATTTTATAAGAAATATCTTTAATTTTAAAATACTAATAACAAGTATAATTATACAAAAGGAAGTTCCTTTAGGCTATAAGGGTTTTTATAAGGGATATAAGAGGAGGAAGAAGGATTATATATTTGCTATTGTCCCTAGCATACATCTTGTCTAACATTTCTAGCAGATTTGGTCCCTGGATGAGGACATGAATCTGAATCGAATATCAATTTCTTGCGCCAAACACCACCTCAAAGTTTTGGAAGTTGCTCGACGCAAGCAAGATTGGGATCGGCGATGGGCTGCTCCCCTCTCTGCCGGCGCCAGTAGTTTGTCGACACGAGGAGCTCCGGACAACCCCGGACCAACCAACCCCACCTGCGCAAGAAGGGAACACTGACCTCCCAGCTAAAGGGATCCCACGGGTCGCCCCAGATGCTGAACCCAGCCCACTCGCTGCGTGCTGGGCCGGACTCCATGATGTCCTCAAACAGCTGCTGCTCCTCCTGGGGCGAGAGCACTGCCGCGCAGGCCACAAGCATGTTGTTCCGCATCCGAGGCAGCGGGAACAGATCCAGCCATGGATGGTGCACCGTGCTTCTCTGGATCTCTGTCGGCGCGAGGTTGCGCGGCGCCGCAGCCTCGGGAGCATGCGCGAGGGCAGCCGGGTCGGAGGTGTCGCCAAGCATCGTGACTGGCCCGAAAGGGGACACGGAGTCGCAGATGAGCCAGTCAAATGTGAAGCCGAGGGCGGCCGCGTTGCGGGTCAGGCCATTGATGATGTTGAGCTGGATAATCCGAAGGCGATGGTCCGCGCTGGGGTTGCCCGCTTTAAAGCTGGCCAACGCCTGCTCGGCAAAGCGGGCAAGCATGGCGCGCTTCTGGGGCAGGTCATCGAGGGTACAGTGGCTGAAAGTCGAGGGCACGATTGCGGCCGGCGACGGAGACGATGGGGGAGGCGGGGGTGATGGTGGTGGTGATGATGAGCACATCCATGATGGCGGGGCCGCATCAGCGGTGTGTCCACGCACACTGTTATGTTTCCTCTGACGCGCTGTAACAAATCAGTCCTGTTGTATGACGAGAAGGCTTGTTTGTGAACGTATACGGGGAGTGGGCTGGCCTGCGTAGGGCCACTCACACAGGCGCTTGTTGATCCTGTTCTGAAGCTTCTTTCGCTCGCGCTGGTTGCTGATGCCGCTCCAGTCCTCGGCATGACGGCGCATATGTAGAATGTGGGGGACCTGGCGCAACGCGACCAGGCCTTGAGCGTTGTGGTATTCCTCCGAGGCCATGCTGGGGTACTCCATAGTGTTGGTCAGCCTTGCTTCTGTGGCAACAGGTGGGAGTGAAGCCGGGCAAGATGGAGGATGAGTAGCGAGGTCGCGATTAAGAAACTCTAACCTCATGCAGTAGCATAAAGCTGGCAATAATGCGATAGGTAACCCCCTGTAGCGCCCTTTAGGTAAGCTCTTGTTCTCCACAGAATGTGACAGAGTGTAACAGACCTCCCCTGACCAGCATTGGGGACCCAACGCGCCGAGGTGGTAATGGAAGCGGCGCAGCTCCGCCGTCAGACAATCAAATCACCGCTCAAACATGCGGGATCTTGGCACTCGCCTTGTTGGCGCAATCGGAGTCCGACAAGATCCATCCTTTTCGCTGAGGACCTGCTGCGACAGGTCCGCCATTGTCTCGTTCATCTTCGTGATATGCAAGGTCGGGATAACATCATCAAACAAAGCAGTCTGGCTTGTAGTGGATGCGGCCTCAACTCCGAACGTGCCATCATCTGGAGTTGGAGACACCCAAGCAGGTGTCAGGCAGCCTAGAGGTGATTTTCCGAAATGCAGACTTAAATATGATGGCAGTCAACGAATCCTGTTGTGCCGGACCATGTTGAACCGTACCGTTTTGATTCACAGTCAAATACCTTTACCGTATTGCACCATCATCCTCCTAATGGCGTTTAGCAATCGGCTGTCAGCGAACTCCCTGTTGTCCGTCAAGGACTGGGTCACTGTGGGCAAGTGTTGATCTGTTCATGGGGATCGGATCACCAGTGCATGCTAACTCTGATTTCGTAGTGACCGGTGGGGGCACAGGAATCGGGCTCAGTACGAGAACTCTGTCCCTGAAACATTCCTTCACGCGACCCTTCGTCAACAAGGCTAGCAATGGCAGAGGCTTCCGCGGGACGACCACCGCTGCCGCGCACGTGGTTCCTGGTTGCTACTTCTGCGGCCTGGTCTACTCTTCCTTCGCACGACGACGCAAGAACCGGACAGACTGGCCAGCTAACAACTTGTTGCCGCTTCAGTGTATGCCCAGGCTCTGGCCGCCAATGGAGCCAAGGTTTACATCACCGGCCGCCGTAAAGAGGCGTTGGAGACGAGTGCCCGTGTCCACGGATCTCCAGACAAGATTGGCGCTGCTGGGGGCCAGATCATCCCTTTAGTCATGGACGTGACCGACAAGGAGAGCATCAAGAAAACCGTGGAGCACATCCAGGCGGTTGATGGCTATGTCAATGTGTAAGTATAGTGGCCTTGGCTGCAACCTACCACCGCCACTGTAACTGTGGGGCACGGTAACCGAGAGCATGGCAGCGCAGCGCAGCTTACAACACTGTCCGCAGGCTCATCAATAATGCGGGTGTATGGACAACGAAGCCAGAGGCCGGCCCCGAAGATGGACCAGAGAAATTCGGCAGCTCCATGTTTGAGCAATCCATCGACTTGTGGCAGAAAGGTACGTCGGTCCTCTGTAGGAATTATGAGGTGTATGCAGACCGCCAAAATTTCATCCAACACTGATAACTCCAACAGCCTTCTTCGTCAACGCCACCTCCATCTACTTCGTGACTGCGGCATTCCTGCCGTTGCTGTCCAAATCTATCTCTAGCCCGACCGGCAAGATGGGGAGCGTCATCAATACCACTTCAAACAGCGGACAGCTGAGAATGTATGCGTCATCTGCATCCGTAAACACTTAAACGCCACACCTTCCGATGCCGAGAGGAATGCTAACGGTACTCTTGTCGCCAAAGGACCGAGGGCTCGCAACTTGCTTACAATGTAAGAATTTTATCAAGTTTGCGCAGGGATGGAGAGGCTGTGGGCAATATATTTGCTGGTCGAACCAATTCTAACAACCATGTACACACAGGTCAGCAAGGCCGCGGCAGTCCATATGACTCGTCAACTAGGTTTCGACTTTAGTCACCAGAACATCAAGATCCGCGTCAATGGAATCGCCCCAGGCAAGCAATCCCTTGACTCAAGCCTGTTCAAGTGTTCTGCCCGGCACGGGGACGTTGGCTGAGACTGCGGAGGAAGAGACCAACACCGCAAATATAACAAAGTCATTCAAAATAAACTAACGCAAAAATACACATTGCAGGCTGGTTTCCATCCGAGATGACAACGGGCGGATCTGACGAATCGAATGAGAGCACGGCAATGGACGACTCAGCTTTCCAGAAGGACATGCTCGATGTGGGCGCTCGGGTCCCGCCGGGGCGAATGGGTTCGGGCGAGGATCTCGCCAGCGTGAGTCTCCGATTCTTTGCCGCTGAAAGCCAAGTCCACAAAACAAGCACGCATACAAGCACAAAGGCAGGGCGGACTGCTTCGTCACTGCCAGCAGTAGCTTGGTCAGGATGAAAGGTGGACTTGATGGACTCATATACTAATGTCTGTTCTCGTTTTGCATAGTGTCTCCTGACTCTTGCGACTAACGAGTACATTTGGGGCATGAATCTAGTTGTCGATGGCGGGATCTTGCAGAGCGTGGCGGGTAACATTTAGCCTGAGCTCTGTCAGGACGGATTGCCTTGTGGTAGTAGGCGCTCTGATCTGGACGGGAATCGGCATGACCAAGTAGAAAAATACTCATGATTCGTCAAGTTTGCTGTGACCTCGCCGGATAACCACAGGAAAGCCGTGAGGTTACCTTCGATGGGAAGGTATAGAGCAATCCTGAGACGTCGGATATCTCGCCCTGGCAATGCCTTTCCGTCTGTCGCTATGCAAGCTCGCATTCGATCACACCTTCCACACCTGGCAGGCCACACAACCAGATTTTCACAACCTTGAGGCCCAGACCGTTCCCTTCAATGAGCTGATACCATTGAGCCTCAGTTCGCTCCAAAGCAGATAGTTGAGTCATCATCAGCATGTCGCCAGCTGTGTTCTCCCAGTGGGCACCGGTCGAAGGAATGACAACGTCATTGATGAGCAGCTTGCTGTACCCGGGCCTCATAGCCTCGACCACCCGTGTCAGGATAGATTTACAGATGTGGTCGGGCCAGTCATGCATTATCGAGTGCATAAAGTAGGCTCGTGCTCCCTTGATTGGCTGCTCAGTGTGGAAGTCATAGGAAAGCCGTTCAATCGTCGGGTCAAGATCTTGAATGTCCGTTATAACGGCAGGAAGATCCTCAAGGTAGATTTTCTTCATGTCGTGGTGGTTTGGTCAGTCGAAAGTCGGAGGACCTTTTCGGACGGGGAAGTAACTCACGCCAGGGTGGTTGGGAAATCGGTTCTTGAATTCGGTCAAGTCATGACCCAGACCACCAGCGATGTCGACCAGAAATGGTGCGTCAGAGCTCGCTCCCGCTCCCTGGATCAAGCGCTCCTGGACAGGGTAGATGGAAGGGTCCATCCAAGGTGTTCGGCCCTGCCGGTATCCACGCACTATATACTCCTATTATTAGACTCAGGGGCTTTCTGCAGTGTTTGTCTGCAATGCAGTAAACTGACTGTGATTGTTGACCTGTTGAAGACATCCTACGGAGTGGAGGTATTGAAATACGTCCAGGTCCGTGCCATACGCCTCCTTCAGAGCACCATTCTTTGGGTCGGTGGGATTACGCCAGTTGTTCTTTCGGGCCCATTTGTGGAACTCCAACCCACTTGCCCCTATTTCACCAAGGCTAGACTCATGTTCAGCTTCAAATGAAACGGAAAGGAAGTGTGGCTTTCCACATGGGACTCACAGTGTAATATAACCACCCGAAATTTGTGGAAGAGCCATCGACCGCGTGAAATTGGTGAGCTTGTATTGATCGATACCAGTTTCAATGAGATATCCCATGGCCGCAAGATGGCGCATTCTACAATTGTTTTTAGCTTTGAGTCTCCACTCCGATGATCCGATTTGAAGAACCCGGGAGTATTGCTTACAGTCGTCCTGAATAATGTCAGCTAGGTTCCAAAGTATTTGCTCTCAAGTCCAGTTATGTGTGATGTGAAACATGTGATGAAGAAATCAGGCAGAGGTCGGCAAGGCGTGAGAGACCAACTCACCAAGAAGCACCGGATCAAAACCGAGCCTATCCGCGAGATCAGCAACATTTTGAGGCTCGTCACCATTTTTAGCCATCACTGTCCAAAGACCTGCTTCAACACCAGTAAGCAGCCCTGTATCCACGCCCAGCTTGATCATGATTCATCCAGGTTAGAAATATGCCCAGAGAAAGATTCGACGAGCGACATCCTCACCTGTGCCCAGGTATGTTTGGTCATGGTCTCTCGAGGTGTTTCTAGGGCCTGGACAAGGGACCTTGCTTGAATGAGGAGAGCATGCCTGGCAGCCTCATCCCCAGGTGTGAGAGCGTTGGCCTTTTCAACAATGCCCTCCACAATGCCAGGAACTGCGTCAAGATCATTGGGCCTAACGGCGATTGAGAAGTCCACTGTATCTGCCATCGTGTTGTTCAAAACCCGAAACTGAGTGATGGATGTTGCAAAGGGCGAAATCTCTTCGTTGGAAATATCGGATGAAGGTGGATAGTCGTTACGCACTACTCATAAATGGAAGGCAGGGACGCGGCGGACGAGATATTGGGACAAGGTCCTGAAAATTGAGAAGATGCATGAGCATGGGTCGACCCACACATGCACAATTGGGACATGCTGTTGGTAGCAGCCAACAACAGACCCTACCTTGCTCGAAGGTTCTTCATTCGTTGGGCCTCGCGAGGCAACGTTATTATCACATCTCACCAACTGCTAAGTGGAGAGAGTCGGCGGCGCTTCTAATCAAAGCGTGCAAAACTCCATCGATAGTCAGGTGTTGGTCCCCACAATTGCCAATTGTGATTGAGTTCGGCAGAGCTACCCCGCGTGATGCGACGATGAATCACCGGGGACAGAACATGATCATTGACGGCTACTGGAGGAGCATATGTTTCTAGCAGTAAGACTGCGGTTTAATAACAATATTCGAAATCCTTGTCTTATAGGACCAGACAGGGGCAATGTGGACGAAAATTGGGGCTCGAACGTTCGGGCAACTGTGCGTCCAGTGCTCAAGTCATATGATATGTCCGGCGCCCCTGGGCAGACATTTATGACAGTAAATGTGGGTACTATAGCATGCAGTATTGGCCGTCACGAGATTGACAGGGTCTCGCTCCAGGGGGTTTCACCAACAGCCAGGATTTACTGAGAAATGATATGGCTGCAACAATTCCAGCCCAAGTCACCAATAAACCGTCCCGGATACTTCGGAGGACCAGCTTACGACTGGCGTACTCGGTTCAAAAAACGCGCTCTCAGGCATACCACTTGCATACCTAGGTACAATGGTCATGCTGCCCGAAGTGGAGGAAAATGTGTCCACGGCTCAACAAAGCTCGGTCTTGGTCGAGGGTCAGGATAAAGGTCAATTGATCCTGGGTCTCTGTTGGGCATTCACGGCCCTAGGCACAACATTTGTTGCGCTACGGTTGTTCGTCCAAATGACCATACGAAAGACAATTCGCAGCGAGGACTTTTGGTCATTACTGACTATTGTGAGACGGTTCAAGCCTCTTCAATCGTTGAATACATAGTCACAATACTAAATCCAGCGCACAGGTTTGCATTTTAACATCCTCTATTTTATCGTCCGTTTCGGTCTCTTACGGCAACGGGAAACACTTCGGAACCCTCACTACGCAACAGCAGGAAGGCGTCATCCTCTGGATGATGTCTGCTTACGTTCCTGGAATACCATCCCTCGGAATAGGGAAGTTGGCTGTCATCGCTCTTTTGACACGACTGCTTCTCCCTGGAAGGTTGCACTTCTGGGCTCTCTGGGTCTCAGGAGGCCTGTGTGTTGCAATACTGGTTACAACCGTAATGCTTCTCATGCTTCAATGTTCGCCACCGAGGGCATTGTGGGATTTCTCAGTCGAAGGAAAGTGCTTGTCCGTGAGCATTCTCATAGACTTGTCGTTCCTAGCTGGCAGTGAGTGCCCCATTGTTATGCTGCACCGAAGCTCAGAATGCATGTTGACCAAGCCACGGCTTCAGCTTTCTCAGCATTTCTCGATTTTTATCTTGCCGTATATCCAGCATACAGATTGCTCAAATTACAAATGTCTTTGAGGAAGAAACTAGCACTCAGTAGTGCCCTTGGCTTCGGTGTGGTGTAAGTCTGCGAATTCCAACCATGGGTACATGCGAAGATGAGGCTGGCAATGTTTTGACAACTGAATTCTAGGTCTGGTGCTGTTGGAATCTACAAGACTACTGGGGTCTCAACTCTCGCGAGCAAAGATGTCTCATGTAAGTCCAAGTCATGTGGCGCAGGAGGCTTTGCCAGCATCTCTTAACGTGTTACTCCACAGTTGACCTGAGCAAGCCCTTGTATTGGACCATGTAAGAGCCC
>LJJS01000509.1:55281-70745 GCA_001447215.1 Diaporthe aspalathi
CCCCCCCCCCCAAAGAAAAAGAAATCATACGCAGAAGGGCTTCTCTAATAAGACGAGACTAGAATCGAAGCAAATTTAGTCCTTATAGCAGCTTGCATACCGGTATTGCAGCCGATATTAGATGCCCTCTTGGGTCGAAACCCATTTATATCTGGTACAAAGAGATCTTCTCGCCGGTACGAGGACTACAGTGAGTCTGGCGGAGCTTCTCAACCCAAGGCCGATGCCATCGAGATGTTCTCCAAACCCAAGAAGAAGCGCGATAAGTATGGATTCACTGTGCAAGATCCGGCGGACTCGAGGATAGAAACCGACAGTCAGACTCGGATTATGGATGGACAAGATGGAGGCATTCCAATAACAAATCCAGATAACAGTAAGGCTCGGCGGCCTCAGACTTCTGAAATAACACGGACGGCCGATCTTTCTATCGCGTACGACCGAGGTGAGAATGGACCAACATCTGCATCGAAATTATGGGCACCTGTTTGAAATAGAAATGAGAGCTCAGGATTAGGAACGACGTCCCCTGAGCATTGGAAAGGTGCTTCTTGTTTGTCAGCCCTGTCAGTTAAGTACAAGAACTGCAAACGCGACAGAAACCATCACTTGCCAAATGAACATGATTTGATTGCTGCTGGGTTTATATTAAAAGCTTCGGCAAAACCTTGAATTCACTGTACAACAAAACGTTTATTTCAAGTCTAGCAAGCACTCTATGCTTGACTTTCATTTGATTGAACCCTCCCTCTCAGGGAGACACCCCGTGAAGCATTCCTGTTACCTGTGTCTGATCGGTGTAAAACAATCCTACCACACTGTAGACTCCTGGAGCTTCTTTAGCCAGCGCCACAAAGGTATGACCACATCAAACTTACAAGTGGAGATAATGACACACTATATTTATAGCACGCACATGATATAATTTGCGTTGCTCGAGGAATCAGAGACAAAACAGCTTGTCACAGTAACAGTACTACGAACAATGAATTTTTACGGCTGTATTGGAAGATTCCAGAGTAGCGAAAGTGTCGAGGGATCAAAGATAGACCTTTCAAAACCTCTCGTTCTGAGCAACGAACAAGTTGTCAAGATAGTTTGGTTGGCTACTTCTCCTGCCTGGGTATTACGATGTTAAAAGGGTCAGAAACCGGTTTTAACGCATAACAGACGAGAAAAGCTGGAAACAGAGAATCATTTCTATTATAGCATTGACGTGTCGCTCAATCTGCTGCCGTATTTCCATGGCCAGCAACCCAGTTTCTCCAAGCTACATCCCAGCTACAATGATATCAGCTGCCTGTTCAGCAAGAGCATAGACGGTGGACTGGATGTGAGCTGAAATAGGTGTTGGGATGATTGAGGCGTCCACGATGCGTAAATTATCCACTCCAATCACTCGGAGTGAGCTGTCAACGACGCTGCCCATGGCGCAGGTTCCAATGGGATGGTAGGTGCCTCTGCAATACGCACCGTTAAGTCAGCAAACAGAAATCCGGCAGAAAATAGGTTTCAAATCAATCATGGTTACTTACATGGCCGTTGCTCGAATGCGTGCATCTATCTCATCATCAGTCGAGTCAATTGTGAGAGCTGGTAGGCCGGCAGGTGGTGCTTCGCCCACCACGATGCCCTGACTCAATGCCGACATGCCTCCCACCATCAATTCTATTGTCTTTCTGAGACCGTCTCGCCAAACGAAGCGGTCAACTTCCGAGGCAAAGAAGTTTGGGTTAATTACGGGCGGGACCGTGGGGTCGGATGAGCTGATGGAGACTGAGCCACGGGAGGTGGGAAGTAGGCCAACATTCGCAGCTGTCAAATAGCTGTCGTTGGACGGAAGACTCGGGTCGAAGTTCGTGTACAGAACAAAGGCTTCGAAAAATGTCCTCGTCTCCTTGAGCAACCAGTGCGAGCGCGGGTCGGGTGCTTGGCCTTCATCGGCAGAGATGGCTCGGCTGAGACCTGATATATCGCTGACACCGTAAGATGCCACGAAGTTGTTGGGTTGTCCGAGTCCGTATTGTGCTCCAGAGAAGAGCGGGTTTCCAGAATCAACTGTATCCTTCCTGTGCTCCGGGGCCAGCTTCCATTCTGTAGTCAGGAAAAGATGGTCGGCGAGGCTTTTGCCTACCTCTGAAAGGTTTAAGTTCTGCTTGATGTTATACTTGGAAAGAACCTCAGGAGGTCCAATGCCAGAGAGCATCAAGAGCTGCGGTGTACGGTATGAGCCAGCGGAGGAGATGATATCTTTCCCCCTGAACTCGGTTCCGTTGACCAGCCGGACTCCAGTAGCGGCCAGTTTGTTGCCACTCGAGCTACTGTTTTCGTGATTCGTGGCCACATCTTCCAAGATTATCTTTTCCACAAGACTTTCAGTCAGGACGGTGATTCCGTTGAGTGGATAGTACTGTGATGCAATCTGTCGCTTGCCGTTGCGCCTGTTCTCAGCGATCTCGCCAAAACCGAGGTTATCACCAGCGTTTGCATCGAGGCCCGGGAGTGCTTTGATCCCGACAGCCTCATATGAGTTGAACACCACATCTCGAAGAGGGTAGACTCGCCCAGTCGTGGTTGGAACTTCCACCTTCATCGGGCCGTCATACCCATGCTGGTCGGGGTTCGTGAGGTTGTTCCAGAAGCTTTCAGTGCTCCGGAAATAGGGCAGAAGCCCGTCATATCCCCAACGTGAGTCATTAGCCAGTGAAGCCCACTCCTCGAAGTCAGCCTTGGCCCCACGCATCCAGCCATCTAAATGCAAATCAGTCAGAACTTATGGTCTTCCTAGTTGGAGAAAGCAAAGACTAGAAAAGGCAGGCAGCGTACATGTGTTGATCACAGAGCCACCACCGAAAGCTAGCCGCGCTTTGTATCTTGCGCTTATTCAGACCCTCCTGGGGCGTGGAGCTGTAGTTCCAGTCGAAGTCGCCCCCAATAAGGTTCGTTGAGTTCGCGTAGAGGATATCCGATCGATGGCTTGCGTCGGGACCAGCTTCTATCACCAGGATCTTCGCGTCACTGTTCAGGGCCAGTATTCTGTTTGATACCACTGAGCCGGCAAGGCCGCCGCCAACCACAATGTAGTCCCAAATTCCCGTGGCTAGCATCTTTGAAGGAGGCATACGGGGTAAATGAGCAGGAGTTGGAGTTGTTTGCAGCACTGCGGCGCGTCAAAGCGAGTGGAAGATAGACAAGCAATGCAGCATGCAGGGTCAGATAGCCAAAAACACGCACGCAGCTTCCAATGTCACCTTGGAGGCGTACCTGTTTGGCACCAACAAGAGTGCAGCATTTTTTTTTTATGACCGAGATTCGTTTGTTCCGTAGCAGTACTGTTGGTTCCAACTTGCTTTAGCGAATGCGACGCTACGCTAGGGGTTCTCTGCAGGTCTTGGAATCATTTGGCAGGGGGAAGCAGCCTGTAGGGTTCGACACCATTCGCAATGGGCCGCCGAATGGATCGACAGATAGATTGAGCCGGAGACCCACATGGGATCCTAAGCTCTAGACTCTGAATGACATGATCTGATGCCAACCGCCGCAAAATGCAGCATTTGTTGATCTGGAAATTCAGCAGCAAAAGTAAGAGCGGAGAACTCACTGGTGAATTATGAGCCGACATCTGGAAGGACCGAGGCAAAGGCTTGGCCAACCGACCGAAATAGTGGATCGACAAAGTTGTCATATTTGTTGGTTGTATCACTGTGGGATCCATCAGACGGACTAGATCCCGAGAAAAACTCGTTGAGTAACCAATGTGAGAATTTCCAGTAGGTCGGAAGTGAGCACTGGTGGACTTTTCTCCCTTGGTAATATATCAACAGAGCTCGGTAATGCTCGTGACGTCGTTCCTAAGCTTGATTCAACGTTGGTTATTGCGTTGCGAGGTAGGTACTATGCTATATTTATGTCGTACAATAATGTATCGCCGAGGTCTTCAGACCTACTACATGTAGCATTCTCAGATATTGAGTGTTTTTAAACGATACGTATGAGAACACTTCGGGCTCGCTAATGAACACGGTCAGAACATCTCTGTTGGTTGATTTGTTGTACTTTTGCAGTTGCTGCCGACAGGGTTGAGGTGATCGAGATCTGGCAAATGCCACACCAAGCAATGGTACCAGAAAGACACAAAGGGGCCATGCGTCGAGGTCCAATTACCTATTTACGTTGAAAGCACTGTGCGTGATTTTGCTGAGCGTGCTAGCTGGCTGGTTGTTCGGCGCCAGGGGGTTGGAACATGCCCGTCAGAAATCACAAATGCACTAAATCAAATTCACACTGCGACGAAACCAACACGGCTTGGTGCGGAAACTGTCCGAGTTCGATGTTTTTCATTCGCGGAGAACGCGTAACGGGCAAGTCAGCTTGAAATAAGTATAAGTCCCTGCGGTCATAGAATGCTCGCAGAGCTAAAGGCATGATCCATACATTAAACCTCGCGATCTTGCAAATACTTGTGCGACGCACATGTCCACGGAAAGTTTCATCGGGTCATTCTGGTGAGATGAAAATGGAAGCGACGTTTCTTTCAAGACGCTTACAGTCAGTGCCAACAAATACGACATATGCCTCCTCCGGTGATCTCTACACCACCTATGTCATACCACCTACAAGGGATGGAATAGCATCAATCGTGGTGAACGTACTAATGCTCTTTCTTGCAACCATCTGGACCGCACTGAGAGTTTATGCCCGACGCATGAAAGTACGGCCTTGGTATTTTGAAGATATCTTGTGCATCTGTGCTCCGGTATGTCACACACTGTGAGATCACTTGTGTTGGTACTCAGTCAAGCACTAAACTCATAACTCCTTTGCACAGATCAGCTTTTGGGGCATGGTTGCTAGCAATTTCATCAGTATGAGTAGAACACTCCGATTGAAACTCTTCATTTTGCATTTGTAATAATTGACAACTTCAAGTGGCACTACTGGGAGGGTCAGGACATCACGTATATCACTTAAAGTCAAGTACCATCGTACTTGGATCTCAGGTAAGGACGAACCTCATGTCCTTTGCCTTATACGGTGCTGTGACCATTTAGGCGCTTACGGCGTTAACACCTCATTAAAATGTCCAACTTAGGCGGCCTATTCTGTTCAATTCCTTTTTGCATTGGCCGTCGGATTCTCCAAGATCGGCATTACCATGACTCTGAATCGGATTTTCGGAACCTCTTCCAATAAGTTTCGATGGGCAACTTTCATTGGGATGGGCCTGTGCATAGCGTGGATGATGTTTACCATCCTCGTTGGCCTGTTCATTTGCTGGCCAATATCTATGAACTGGGATCCCAATACACCCGGTGGCAAGTGTGGAGACCCGCTGGTGACCTTTTCTGCAGTTGGTGTTGTTGATTCAGGGACCGATCTGGCTATAACTGTACTACCGCTCCCGATGATCTACCCTCTACAAATAAGGTGGCAACACAAGGTTGCCTTGTGCTCGATATTTGGGGCGGGACTTCTGTAAGCAATTTTTTAATTGCCATCACTTACCTCTTCGATACTAACCATACTACTTTTAATAGAACAATAGTTTTCGGGGCTCTTCGTTTGTATTATGTCCTCGTTATGGACTTCACAGACGTGACAGCCACACAACTCGGCGTAATCATACAAGGCACGCTGGAGGCAGGGGTTTCAATTATGATCTCCAGCAGTCCGATGCTGAAACCAATACTGGACTGGGGGTTTGGAAGGCTCCTGTCCCTCAGCCACCGATCTCGGCATACTCGTATCCCTGTGTACCCGTCAATTGGCAAGACTAGAACTCTACGCACATTTGGCGGTGGGTTTGTGAGCGGAAGATCGGATGAAACTGGGCCAAGTAAGAAATCTGGGCCACGAAGGCAGAGAACGAAGGAAGAAGACCAGGAGGACACTCTTGAGCTCGACGAGTTTCGCGACCGCAAGCACATAATTTCAATCACCTCAGATTCTGGTGGACAGTCACCAGATTTTGAAGAGTTCGGTAAATCGATCGAGGGGGTCTATGCTTTGAATTCGGAAACAAGAATTTTGGTAACCAACAGGTTGAGCGCTGTACGGGAGCGGATGCAGTGACGACTTGGAGGCTTCCAAAAACAAGATTTCCGATAATGTCGACTTACGTACTTCTAGTGTTCAAGTAGGAATCGAAACAGTGCCTATCATGGAGGATATATTGGCAGTGTTAGTGTATATGTGGAAAGCAGAGGGGGGAAATGGCTGAGATTGGGGCCCAAATGACAAGTGCAAAGGGTTTTGTGATCACTCAGGTGTATGTGGTTTGATAAAAGTGTAAGTAGCCGGAAGGTCACCGACTCTCTAGCATAGCCCTCAGATGAACGGCTAATTTTTCACGCAATGTAATGTCTCTTTCACATCCAATAATTTGTGAACGGTGATGCGAAAGATATACATAGCCCATAGGCATTTGTATAGGCAGTCTGGTGTTTTGCCTAGTTTTTGTTGATTTCCAAGGTGCAGCGGAACAAGGTCCGGCGAATGTGGGCCACCACGTTACTAAATATATCATACATTGAATAGCAGGCGAAGAAAGAGGAACCTCTAATGCTTTCAGCCTCCCTAGATGTGGCCAGAATATGAAGGAGTGACTTGAAACTATCTAGATATAAAACCAATTGCCCAAGTTCAACGTGCCAGTTGGGATATATCTGGATCAGCAACCGCTGCCGGCTCCACCGCGAACATCATCGCCGTGACCCCCCTCATTAGCACTATTATAGGCCGCGAGCGTGCCCGCCCCATACATGGACGAATACGAGGTGCTCGATGAGCACCCACCAGTATGCAGCCCGCCGATATTGCCAATGACATTGCCATGTTTGCTGTTGGCGTTATACCCCGCCATCCACGGCAAGTCACTGCTAGTGCCACCGCTGAACGGACCGCGATTGAAGCCCAGATGTCCACTTTGCGCGTCGTAGGTGCCCACCCGGTATTGCGTGGGCTTCTGCTGGTTGTCGTTGTAGCCCACGACCTCGACGGTGTCCTTGTAGCCCGCATCGGTGACCAGCTTGTTGCTGCCCACGACCGACTGGACATTGACGGCCTTGCCGTTGTGCGAGCCGTCGCCGAGGGTGAAGAACGCGAAATCATAGTCGATATTGTGGTCCTTGTTCCAGTTGGCGTCGACGAACGTGGCCGTCACGGGGTAGACGCCGTAGGGGTTTCGCCGTCGTGGTAGCCCGGCGCGAAATGTAGACCCTGGCCTGATTCGCTGACGCAGTGGCCGGCTGACAAGATCACGTTGCCGTGCTTGCTTTCGATGACGCTGGCCGGTGCAGTAGTGTTTCTTCACGTCCCCCCCCCCCTTCGCCCCAGAAGATCAGATCGCCCGCCCTCGCCTGGTGAGGCGGGATGCGCTTCCCCAGTTTCGAGTCATGCTGCTCTTGCGCGATCCGGGGGATGCCCTTGTGCAGCGCCTGGCAGAGGGCGAATTGGGGGAGGTTGGTTTCGGGGCCGCGTTGGGGACGGGGCGGTATTAGCATCAAGGAAAGTCTAAACAACGTGATTGTCATAATACAAGTATGACTAATAATAGCTAGGAGTTTGGCTTCTCCGGTCACTTATACAATCAGTGCTAGCTCATAGATAGCATCATATTATTGATTGCTTTTTATCTGATCGAGAATCTATTATAGATCCTTACACGGTGTGTATATACTGCACATTATGCCGCATCCCGTATCGGCCTTCTAGTTACGAGCAACTCCATGGAAAAGGCGGATAGAATTGGTCTCAAGGTACAGTATTACCAGGACCAGATCGTCGGAACGTGGCAAGAGCCGCCAAAACACAGACGCCAGACACAATCGCACACACCCGCATCTCCTCGGCGAACGCATCCGAGTACGCTTGCCTCACCGAGTGCAGCTGTGCCTCGGTCATTTGCTTCGCGGACACCTGCAGCGTAGCTAACTGCGCACTTGTAACGATCCCCGCGAGCTCGCGGCGCTGCGTGGACCCCAGGACGGCGGTCGAGCAGGCGATGCCGATGCTGCCGCCCAGGACGCGGGCTTGCGCGATGATGCCCTGGGCAACGCCTGCCGGGTGCATTACTTAGATGATGATAGGAAACGACCGCTATGGGTGGGGGACCACTTACTTTTATCCTTGGGCTCGCATTCAAACGCCGCGCCGAGAGATACCGTTGACCCGACGAGGCCAAACCCCAGCCCGAACAAGACCTCGAACCCGTACATCTTTGGCGCGACGCGGGTTGTATTCGCCAGGGTCGACAGCAGCGCCGTGGCGATCACCATGAGCACAGATCCGAGAACGAGGGTTGCACAGATGCGGTGGCTCGTTTTGTTCACCATCCCGCTGACCGTGCTCGCCACCGCGATTGCTGCCAGGATCGGCAGGAGACTGGCGCCGACCATCAGCGGGCTTTGCCCATTCACCACTTCCAGCCGCAGCGGCAGGCTGTAGATGATCAGGAAGTACGGGAACCCGGCCAGCAGGATGCTCAGTACATTCCCGATAAACACCCGTTTTCTCAGCAGCCGCAGGGGAAACATCGTTACCAGCTTCCCGTCCCAAAACCGCGCGACGACGAATTCCCACCCGAACAGAAGAGCCCAGCAGGCACAGCCGACCAGGAGGGGGGCTATAAACATCGCGGTCCCCCAGGAGTTCTCGCCGAGCCCGGCCTGTTGCAGGGCAAAGACGACGAGGACGGAGGCCCCCATGATCAAGATACAGCCGACGAAGTCGAGCTCCTTCCAGGAGGGGGTGGATTGTTTCTTGGACTGGCTGGGCGTTGGCCACGCAACGATAAAGAAGATCATGGGGAAAATTCCGATCAAAGCACTGGGCGCTGATGAGAGACAAGTGGGCAGTGGGGGGGGGGGAATGAATGACGAGTACCTGATCCAGAAAATCCATCTCCACGTCGTGTAGTGCGTGATGATCCCACCCAGGATCGGACCCAGCACGCCGGCCATGGCGATAATGGCGCCGATGAGTCCCGCAATCCACTGCGACGATTCCACCGGGACAACCTCCCACAGGATCACAAAAGCCTGGGCATACAGGCCCGATCCACCGATGCCCTGGAGGGCCCTGCACACGATGAGCTGATTCAACGTCTGAGCGAACCCACAGCCCAGCGACGAGACGAGGAAAATCACAAACGCGCCTGCATAGGAGTCCCGTCTCCCGACGATGTCTGCGATGCGGGCGAAAATCACCACGCAGCTGAGATAGCTGAGCGTGTACGCTAGAGCGACCCAGTTGACCGACTCCAGGGAGCTCAGGTCGACGCCGATGGAGTACATGGCCGTTGCGACGATGGTGGTGTCTAGTAAGGAGAGGAAAAGTCCGACGCAGACGCTCGAGCGGTGGTATGAGCGCTGGTCCTCTTCGTTCTATCGTGATGAAGTCAGGACACTCACCTGGTTGTGAGCAAGACTACTCGCCAGGTCGGAATTTTATTCGTTCCTTCTAAGGCTCCCTCGTCCATCGCATCTATTGGGCTCTGAGGTTCGTTCCCCATGTCGGAGTTTACACCAACAAACGCAGCGAGAGGAAGGGGAGATGAAGAAAAGGGGGTGCTGGCAACGCAAGGGCAACCATCCAACTGTTGGATGGTTCTCTCCATTCTGCGCTGGACACGGCCACACCATTCGGGACGCAATGGGGCTGCGGATGCTCCGCAAGGAAACATGAAGCATCCGGAAGGAAGCGGAGAAACCAACTGGACATGAATCAGTGGTCTCTCCTTGGCGTGTGCCGCACGGCAATAGTTCCATTCATCCGAACATATTATGCCAGGCGGTTGGTAATTGGGCTGATGAAGTTGAAAATACGGACCTGACAGACCCACCTTTTGTAGCTAACTAGAGTAGAAAGCAAGAGAAGCTAACTTAAAATAATAAGAGTTACATATAAGTTAGCTTAATAAGTAATTAAATAAATATTTTATAATGTTAATTTTAAAAATTTTATTAAATTTTAAATTAATATAAATTTATTTTTTAACTTTTATTAATATTTATTTTTATTAATAATTTAATAAAATATTTTAAAAAGTTATTATTTATTATAGCTTTTATAATTTAATATTAAAGGCTTTACAAATCTTATAGCACTGATGTTATAACTATGACAGAAATAGGAATAACGGTTAGTTCTATAAAAAAAATAACCTTACTCGGCCAGCATACCGGCCAGGCGAACGGCACAAAAGCACTTAGCCTCCCTTATGTGATTTAACCCCAGGGTTAGGGATAAGGACAGGATTACCAGTGCTTACTGGGCCTTAGTGAGCACCAGTGAGCCTTAATAAGCAAGACTAAGCTTCAGCGAGCTACAGTGAGCCAGGCTAAAGGGATAAATATATAAGGACACGCTTGTTACCAGATAGCTAAATAATATAGACAGCTTTTTAGCAGTTAATCTAAGTATTCACTTACGAATAGCTCTTATTAGCTAGTGATTATTGTTAGTCTACAATATTGCTTAACCACCAACGCCTAGTTACGTATTTTGGACATAAACCCCGATCAGCAGGTTTAGAGGACCCAAGGAACCTTGATCATTACAACTGAATTCTAGGGGCTGTAGCGCTGGCTGCGCTAGTAGCGGCTATTAGTGGCCCTCGGGAGATTTTTGTCCCCCCCTGCGAGTTTTAGTACATCCTTACTGTGGTAGTGAGCTGGATCCCGCTCAGTGGCTTGGCTGCAGGGCCGCCAGATCGTGTTGGGCGACGGCCTGGCGGCTCGGTTGCAGGGGGGGTTGCTTTTCGTCTATCGTAGAAAATCAATTGTGACCTCATTATCAAGCTTTCGCTAAGATGGCTGCCGGACGGCCCCCCTTGCATCCATGGATATCATAGCCACAAAAAAACAAAAGTTACACTATACTATTACAACATGCTACAAATAATCAACTATACCCAGGAACCGCCGTGACAGCGAGGAAATATACACACCACAGCAAAAATAGAACTCCATCCTAAAGAAGCAACTCAAAACAGACCAATGGGTGATCATCGTGAATGCTGGTCCCTCAAACAAACCCTCCAGGGCCACACGGGCTGGGTCCGGAGAGTGGCGTTTTCCCCCCACGGGACGACGGTAGCGTCCGCGTCGGACGATAGCTCGATTCGCATCTGGGATGCCGCAACGGGGACGCAGGAGCGGCAGCTGTCGGCCCACAAGGGATGGGTCCGCAGCGTGGCATTCAGTGCCGACGGCCAGCGGCTGGTGTCGGCCTCTGGGGACCGAACCGTTCGCGTGTGCGGGATGGCCACGGCCGCGGCGAGTGTGTTTCGGGGCCACGCCGATGGCGTCAACTGTGCCGTGTTCTCGCCGGATGGGGCCACAGTCGCCTCGGCTTCCGGGGATGGGACGGTGCGCGTGTGGGGGGTGGGCACGGGGACGGGCCCGAGGGTGCTCGAGGGCCATACTGGGGGTGTAAATAGTGTGGCGTTTTCGCCGGATGGCAAGCGGCTGGTGTCGGGGTCCGATGATACGACTGTGCGGGTTTGGGACGCTGCGACGGGGGGATCCCGCACGCTGGACGAGCATACGGGCGCTGGGATCAGCGTGGCGTTCTCTTCCGATGGGGGGATGTTGGCGTCGGGGTCGAGTGATTCGGTTGTGAGGGTGTGGGACTCGGCCGGGCGAGCACAGTGCGCATTGCGTGGCCATGTGGGCTGGATCCGCAGTGTGGCCTTCACGCCGGATGGCCGTTATGTCGCGTCGGCAGCGGACGACGAGGCCATCCGCATATGGGATCTTGCGACGGGCCGGTGTGAACAGACGCTCAAGGGTCATTGCGTCGCCTTCTCTCCCGACGGCAGAAATCTCGTTTCGGGATCTCGCGATGGGACGGTGCGGTTGTGGGAGTTGGCGTCGACAGAGGGACCACCACCATCATCATTTGGCAGTCCCAGTCGGCATCTTGACGTCGGGATGGAACCCGGCTCTCCCGAAGGAGGAGGCAGCGGCACAGACTGGGTCAACAGCATCTGCTTCTCCCCTGCCGGCGACACCCTCGCATCAGCGCTCAACGACGGAACCATCTGGCTCTGGGATCCCGTCTCGTTCCAAGCCCTACGGACACTCCGGGGCCACACAGGCGGCGTAAACAGCGTCTCCTTCTCCCCCAAGACACCGCACATCCTCGCCTCCGCCGCCGACGACGGCACCATTCGGCTCTGGGACACCTCGACGGGGCGCACGACGCGCATCCTGAAGGGGCATACGGGGTGGGTTCGCAAAGTGGTGTTCTCGCACGATGGCAGCCGGCTTGCGTCCGCGTCCAGCGACACAACGGTGCGGGTATGGAATGTGGACGCTGGTTCCGCCGGCGAGACAGACCTGGTGCTGAGGGGCCACACGAGCGGGGTGCGCAGCGTGGCGTTCCCGCGCCCAGGAGACCATCCCACGCTGGTATCCTCGTGCAACGAGTCCAGTATCCGGTTGTGGACGCTCGCGACGGGGCAGATGGAGCGCACGCTGACGAGCGGGCCGGGCGGTGGCGTGAATAGCATCGCCTTCCATCCTGGTGGTGGCCCGATGGCGCTCGCGTGCGGGGATGGGGGCGTCATGCTCTGCGACAGTGCCACGGGGGAGGTGCTGCAGACGTTGAGAGGTCACTCGGATCCGGTTCGCAGTGTTGCGTTTTCTGCGGATGGGTCGCTTCTTGCGTCGGGGTCGTTGGATGCGACGGTACGGCTGTGGGATGTCTCGACTGGGGGGATGGAGATGCTGTTTACGGGACATACGGCTGGAGTACGGTGTGTTGCCTTTGTGCCTGGGAGGGAGGGGATGGCGTCGGCGTCGACGGATGGGACAATACGGTTCTGGAGCGTTGCGGGGGGGGCAGAGAAGGTCCTAGCATGAATCCTGGTTTAGTATATGGTGCATCATGTATACCTGGGCAAGCAGAGTACCTATATGATTCTTGGAAACGATCATTCTGTCAATCATATGGTATTTCCACAGCCTACTACATCTCTTGTGCTCCAAAAACGATCCATCTATCGTAAGTCAACCGGAACCGCCACCTCCCTCAGATGCTATGCTGTTGCCAATCTCTACCACTGCCTTGACCAGCGCCTGCACAGTGACCATCGTCGTCTCAAAATGAACAGCAGCATTGATGAACGACCCTCGCTCCCCCGGCGAGAAGTTGACCATAAATCCTCTCCCCACCAGCCGCCGCGAAATCTCCTCCGTCACTCGGGTATTTTCCTCTTTCCCTTTATCTGCAGAGCCCCCCGGGGCATAGTAGAAACACACCTGCAAGCAAGGCGGTGGGTTCTCACTGATTAGCTCTAGATCGCTATGCGCAGCCACCAGGGAAGCGAAGTACGCCGAGACCTCGAAGGCGCCGTCGATCTGCGCCCCGTATCCCGAACGGCCGTAGAAGGTCCATCCCAGTGCGAGTTTTAGAGCGTCGCCTCGGCGTCCGCACTGGAGCGTGAGGTCTGCCAGGTCCCAGTGTTCGATATCTGGGTCCGTCCTTTGCTGGGAATCGTGGAACAGGTATCCCGCGGGAAGTGTGTTGGACCGCCAGAAGGCACGCAGATCTGCCCCCAGTAAGAAGGAGCACGTCACGGGCACGCCCATCATCTTGTGGGGATTGAGCGCCACACTATCCGCAAGCCCAGCGCCCAGCATCTTGTGGCTATGCTTGGTGGAGAAGACCACGGCGCCCCCGTACACGGCATCGATATGGAACCAGAGCCCTTCTCGTCGGCAGACCTTGGCGATCTCGGGGAACGGATCAAACGAGCCCATCACGGTCGTGCCGGCCGAGGCACTGACGAAGAACGGCGTGAACCCCTCCGCTCGCGCCTTGTGGACCAGCCGCTCCAGCTCGGAAACGATCATCCGGCATCGCGAATCCACAGGCACAATCCACACATTCGCGCCGCCAATGCCGCAGATCTGCGCGGCCTTTTCGACCGAGTAGTGGCCATGGGCGCTCGCAAACACGACGAACTTCCGGTCGCCGTAGCCGTGAGCTTTGGTGTCTGGGAACCGCTCGTTGCGCGCCACCACGAGTGCCGTGGTATTGGCGGCCGAGCCCCCGGGCGTGGTGAAGCCTCCCGCATGCGGACTGGACAGCCCGAAGAGCCCAGTCAGGGCGCGGGCAGTCAATTTCTCAATGGTCGTCAAAACCGGCGACACTTTATACACGTGTAACTGGAGCAGACAACGTATCAGCTTCTGACACAACAAAGTACGGGATCTATCATGCACGTACGTTGGTATTCAAGACCGCCAGAATCAGCTCCGCCGCCACACCGACGTCGTTCGTTGATCCGGTCAACTTGTCCATGTACCCCCGATCCCATGTGTTCACACTATAGCGCAGCACGCGGTCGACCACCGCGAGCAAGCCATCCTTGCCCTTTCCGTCTTCGGGCAGTTCGAATTGGAGCAGCTTCACCAGGTCCTGTGGGCTTTGGGCGTCGACGAGCGTCGACACGACCCCCTTGGCCCCGTTGGACAGACTCTCCTCGGAATCTGCACGCGCGATGAACGGAACCACAAGCGACTTGACGGCCGTGATCAGCTGCGAGAGCGTGTTAGGTAGGTCAGCCAATGGGTGCAGATAATGCAGAAGGTAGGTTTTTTTTTGGGGGTGGGGTGGGTTGAGGGGGAAAGAAAAACTCACGTCATCAACCTCTGCTGCTCTATTAAAACCAACCCCGGACAACGAATCAGTAACATGGTCATTGCCGCCGTTTTCTGCCTGACGATCACCGATTCTCATGATTGGTAAGGGGGATTTACAATCCGACTGTCATTTGTTGCAACGCCTGTCGTGTTCAGACACAATCCCTTGTAGACGAGCCGATATATTTACATACAACGCCCGCAAGCCATTCTCTTCATTGCACCGGGCATTAGGGACCCATGCCGATCAGCCCACGGCTCGCTATTGCTTTTACGTACTATGGTATCATAACAAAAAAGCGCCCCCCTGCTGAGTTTACCTGATCTGTGTCTTTTGTAGCTTTTTGGCTGCATTATCTGAGGAAGTACTAGTGGGTCGTCCCGATATAAACTTGGCCGGGGGGCGCTCCAACCACCATAGTAAAAAGCAATCGAGGGGAGAGTTGCCTTTGGAGTCGAATGCGGAGTGATAGGCGGGGGACGCAAGAGGCATCCCTGCCTCACGGAAAATCGTAACTACCATAGCGCCCCCATGCGGTTTCATCAAGACTATTAGTGGACAATCCCTCCCACAGCAATACGATCCCTGTTTAATGTCTTATTAAGCAACTACTAAAACCAAAAATGATAATTCTCTTTAAAACCTTAGGATTTTTAAAACCTCCTATTTTTAAACCCATTTTTTTATTTAAAAAATAAAAAGTTAACATTTTTTAATTTTTTTTTAAAGAAAAAGACTTTAAAGCTTATACAATTAAACAAGCTGTTAGAAAGTCACGTGGTCGATAAGGGGAATTAATAAGAGATAATATA